>OY856188.1:92930468-93165676 GCA_963693315.1 Diogma glabrata | reverse complement strand
ACATAACATCAGGTGCTCGACAAGGTAATGCACTCGCGCCCGTAATATTTAATTTGGCACTCGAGCACGCGATAAGAAAAAAGCCGAATCGAGACACAAAACTGCATCTTAAACGAATCTAGTCAAATTCTTGGCTACGCAGATGATATTGTCCTTCTCAGACTTAGAACCAGCGTTATTAAGACTATCGTCTCTCTCGCTTGAAAGAAATGCTAAGCGACTTGGATTATGCATCAACACCGACAAAACTAAAGTTTTAACCAGGGTTGTGCCGTAGACAAAATAGATTACTTTACATGTATAGATTACGCATAGGTTACGTGTAAATTACGCGAGATATTTTCGTGTAATCTATAATGTAAACTATTATGTAATCTATTTAATTGGTATGTGCATTCTAAACTTTTTTAGCAATTAAATTAACTTTTTTCAAGATCGCAAGATCTTGTTTTTGACAATATTATTGATCATGTCTTTTGCAAAAAAATCAAAAAAAAATTTCAGTAGGGATAATAAAATATTTCCACGTATTTCTTCTTAAATCAAAATTAATAGATTACACCAAATTTACATAGATGACATAGATTACATTACATAGATTACATGTAATGTAATCTATTTTAGATACGCGTAAAGGAACAACCCTGGTTTTAACAGCATCTAGGAACATACCTCCCGGAAATCTGGATAGTGGCGACTATGAAGTAGAACGCGTGGAAAACTTCAAATACCTCGGGTCTGTAATAACATGGTCAAATGACATGCAGGCAGATGTCAAAACCCGTGGCTCTGCCGCATTCAGAGTTTTCTACGCATATTCAAAACTTCTGTGATCAAAATATCTTTCGCGGTCGTGTAAACTCACACTTTACAAAGCATTAATCTGACCTGTGCTTACATTTGGAAGTGAAACTGACTGACACTGACTTCCTCCGATTGTAGAATTCTATCAATGGGAGGAAGATCATACGAACAATTTATGGTCCATTAAAGTTGGTGAAAATCGGTATAGATTCCGAATGAATCACGAAATCAGACAGCTCATTGCAAGTAAACACAGTAAATCCAACGAATTAAATGGTTGGTCATGTAGAAAGGGTCCTATTAGATAGAATGATAAAAAAGCGTCCAACAACAAACAGCTGGTGTGAGAGAGAGAGAGAGAGAGAGAGAGAGAGAGAGAGAGAGAGAGGGAAAGAGAGAGGGAGAGAGAGAGAGAGAGAGAGAGAGAGAGAGAGAGAGAGAGAGAGAGAGAGAGAGAGAGAGAGAGAGAGAGAGAGAGAGAGAGAGAGAGAGAGAGAGAGAGAGAGAGAGAGAGAGAGAGAGATGAGAGAGAGAGAGAGAGAGAGAGAGAGAGAGAGAGAGAGAGAGAGAGAGAGAGAGAAAAGAAGCATTTAGTTAGACTAACGGGGGAGAGATTTTTTAAAAAGTTTTCTGAACTAATAAATATTTTTTTGGAAAATATCAGGTTGTGTCAGATTATAAATGTTGCTTTTCACAAAAATTGTAAAGAAGTTTTGTGCAGTAAGGAACAGTTGGATCGGAAATTATCGTTTTTAGAAAATTTTGAACGCTATATGAAGGGAATTTTGAGAAGTTTTCGAATCCTCCTTTTACTTTTATTATGTTAATTTTTGATATGTTATAATTTTTCCGAAAATGTGTTAATTCTGTAGAAATAACATTGTACTTGTATTTTTGCAAAAATATTATGTTTGATATGCATCCATGCCCAAAACCGACACTAATGTCATCACAGAAACCTCGCAAAAACATCGATATGAAGACCCTTAAAACTTATCAGAGCCTTGAAATTTAAGCCCCTCAATATTTTACGTTTTGTATTGTGTTGTATTGTATTGTATTATTTTACCGTATTATTTGATCGTATGTTGTTTAAAACCATTATTTTATAATATTGTCTCGTAAAACAATACGATTATGTTAGAATCGTTAGAAAATAAATACTTTTAATAGCAAGTCATGCCCGGTAACATTTATTGCAAACTATGAAAACATAATAAAGGGGATTTATTGGTATTTGTATAATATGGTACAAATTTTGAACAAATTTACCAAAATTTAACCTCAAACGAAACACCTATAAATCGCAATTTCAGTTTTCAGTACGCTGTTTTCTTCGCAAAAGAACGCAGAAAAATTGAATTTTATAGTGAGTTATAACACATTATTATTTGTTCCAAACCTAAAAAAACATGTATCATTTCACAGTAGGTTAAGACTAATTTTAATTTATTTCATTATACAATTGCAACATGTTCTGTCGATAACTAAATAATAAATTTTAAATGTTTATTTTTATATGAAAATGTACATGATCGTCTAAAATATTTAACGTTAACCTATGGTGAAACCGTATTATTATTTGGAACAAGGAAAATGAGATCCATACAAATTATAGCTAAATAAGAAGGGGGTTTTGATAAGTTATGGCTTCGCACACAGCCACAATTTTAGGGTGGGCCCAAAAAATGTCTTATCCAAGAAAATTTAAAATAAAATAAAACATTTATTAATATAACAGTTTTATGCGGGTTTATGACGGGTTTTATGCAGTAATGTGTTTGTTTGGACTTAGTAATGATTTTGTCTAATTTTGATTACAAGGATATCCAGAGTTTGCTTTTAGTATATTTTTTCAAAATTTTTCTTGGGCAAAAATACCTACAAAATCTTGTATAATAGGCAAGGGACTGCCGTATGCTTTTTAAAATAATTCTGATTATATTGATATTCAGCACTGCTTTCTAGCATATTTTTACAAAGTTTTTCTTTGTCAATAATATCGACAAAAACTTGTAAAATGTTAATGCATGCTTTTTAAAATTTAGAAAAATGAGTTATTAGAAATTTTATGAAATGGAATATAACGGTGGGCACATAAAGCATCGTGGCGAAGTTTAAGCTTATTGGAACAACGGGTCCAGCAATGGCAGCATATTTAGTGGTTTCTTTCGTTTCGTATGGAAAATTTGTTATTGTTGGGCTTTGGTGTAGTAATCGTTTTGTTTTCTGTAGTTATATGGTTAATCATATTAGAAAACAAATAAAAGATCGGTATTAATAAGTACATTTATTGTTGTGAGTTGTGTTGTGACACATAATGTAATTTCGATCACACTACTTTTTATGTACAAATATAATTTTTCGCACACACAACTGAAATAATTTCTTTTAAAAGAAACGTTTTTTTGTAGCTTTGTTTATGTGTATATGTATTTGACCCAATCAAACAACCTCTACAATACAAACATTGTAATAAAAACCACCGACTGACCATATTATCACATTAACATGCAGATATTACACAAATTCCACAATACTTGCCACAAAAACCTTTTAAAAACAATCAATTTCAATTTATTACCTATTTCGTTATATTTATTCCATGTAACCAAAACAAATAAACTTCAAATTTTCACGAACGAATATATTCTTAAGAAAAACTTTACACAATATGAAAAACAACAAAAATTGATATAAATTAAAATTAACACTACATATTGTAAAAAAATGACCTACCTTGTTATTGAAAAAAATAATCCATTATTAATATCCATTCTCAGTAATTTATTCGCATTATTTTGTATTTAACTAAATAATAATATTTTTAAAATTTTACGGAAAATAATACGATTTTCTTAATTAGATTTAAAAATTTTTAACTTTAACTTAATTTTTCATATATTTATTTTACTGAACAATCAAGCTTTTATTATTTAATTTGATTTAAAAAAATTTTTTTTACTTTATTTCAATAAAAAATTTTCATGAAAATTTTCCTTCACATGTTATTCAATTGAAAACCATTGAACTATAACTGACAGAAGAAAATTACAACAAAATTAAAAAGAAAATTTTTATTGTTTATTTTACAGCAAGGAAAACTCTATGAATATTTTTCGGTGTTTTTTTCGTTTTTTGTTTATAAAATATTTATCATAAGAAAATAAAAAAACTAACAAAAAAACAGTTTGTGGAAATGCGCATGGGTGTTTGTTTGTTTTGATGAAATATATGTAAAAATGTAGTAGATTAAAGCGGCAAACTTGTTAAACAGTAAATTTTTAAATATAAAAAGTTTTTAAAAAATCGCCTGTTTTTTATTGCCCGTTACATTGGACTTTGGAGGTAGATGGGTCACCATGGTGACAACATTAAAATTTTAAGTTGTAAAAATTGCGGTACTAACTACTAAGCGTAATACACGTTGAGGTGATTAAGCAAGGGAGCGGATCAATGGGTAATACGGTTATTCAAATATCTCAGTTAAAAATAAATACTGTGCGACCTGCAGGTACCTTAGACTTTGTATACGCATCACGAATCTACGTGTAGATATCCTTTTGTTCTTCGCTTCTCATAGGATTAAATATAAATAAAAATAATAAAAGAGAGTACAGTCCTCTTACGGCTCTGCAAGAATTTAGTTATTAGAGATACTAGAAATTGAGACATACACTGAGAAAAATTCAGGGTAATATTAACGATTATTTAATACATTTTCGTATTATTTTTGGTCAATACTTGCTAAATATTATTTTTATACAAAAACTTTTATTAATATAATATATTTGGATGTATTAAATTAACTCTAAAATGTTCGAAAAAAACCGCAAATTACTATTAATTTAATCAAAAAGAGGTAAAAGTCGCAAATGCAGTTTAGTCGATACTGTAGATTCTCTATTGAATTAATACACAATCGGATTAAAATTATATTTAATGTGTTTATTTTTATATTTAATAAAGTATTAATTTAATATGTTACGAGTTTTTATTAATACTTACATTGGCGAATTTTTCATTTAAGCTGGTATTATTTTAATACTTGTAAAAGTTTATTTTTAACGATTTATAACGATTTTATTAGTTTATAGTAATGTTGTAATTCAACTATAATTAAAACAAACAAACTGCGTTTCCTTATTTATTTGTATTTCAAATAATAATTGTTTAATTCAATACTTTATAATAATGTAAATATATACAATTTAAAAATAATTCAAAGTTTTTAAACTATCTTATCGTAATATATACATACTGATAATTAAATATTTCTTTCTTATAACTAAACGTCCGTCATTCAAAAAATACGTATTAAACGGTTCTACATTGAAGTATTCAAATCCATAAACTTCCAAAATATTACTTTTTTTTATTTCATTAGATTGTATATGTTCATCAAATGATAGCAATTCATATAACTGGCATATTAAAATTCAGTTTTTACTTCCATCTATTGCTAATTTATAAATATTATTTCGATCATAATCAGCTAGATAGTAATTAATAATCTGCATAAATATTATTTCGATCATAATCTGCTAGAATAATCTGCTAGACTGGAAGTCGTTCTGTTGGGTTTATATTTTAGCGATTTGATATTTCCTTTTTTCCGCTCTAATTGTGCGATATTATAGGCTTTATCGAACAATTTCCATTTCGCAGTTTGGCCGTTTTGAGGGAATATAATATGTTTTCTAAAAGTTAAACTAGTTAAACTAAAATGGCAAAAATATTAATAAAAACTAATAACCATTGTATATTTAGTTGTTCTTTTTAATAAACATTTAAAAATTGTATATTTAATTCATTTTAAAAAATTAAAATATAATCATACTTTGATCTCTAAGTGGTTTTTATTTTCAAGTTGTAACATAATAATTTATTTAAAATAAATTTATCAAAAAATTCTTGTAACGCCTTATATTAATTAATACTTGACGCGTTTCGAACAATAAATGCTCATTCTCAAACGTTTCAATAATTATTAATTTTAATAGTGTAAATTATTTAATTTAACATACCAGTTGTTCTTTTGGAAAAATTTTCACAATTTGTTCACTGTAGTAGGAAACATCCTTTATTGCCATCGCTGCAATATTGAGCCCCATAAACTTATCAACGATAAGCTGGCATAATTTCTTTCTAAAATAATCGCTCAAAATTTTATCGTTAAGATCAAAAAGAATTTTTTTCTAAATACGTCACACTCAATTCGCGTTCCTAATCAAAATAACTGATCGGGTATGCTGAAGATGAGGAAAACGTATTTGAAACGGAAAGTGATGTGGTGTTACTTTGAGAATTCCTATCATCGTTAGGTACATTGCTGCAATTGCAGTTTCGAACAGATGAGACTTTGGGTAATCCCTTAAAAAATAACAGTTGTTTAGCAACGTAATATTACAGAAAATATTATACGTACCATTTCATACCGCCATTTATCAATTTTTGCTCGGATGCTAAGCCCAACTATAGGAAAAAGTTCTTGTAACTCCTCATAATAAATGAATTTAACGTGCTCAACGTTCATTTTATTTGCTGCAGGAGAATTAAGTTAATTGTCTTAACAATTTATCACGCAGTTTTGTTAAATAAAACATGTGCTAGCTCAATTTTGAATATACATATATACTAGTAACACATTAATTGTGCACATTTTTAAACATTTGAAATACTTACAGGCAAATACAATCTAAAATTCCAGTGGCAATCCGAAATTGGCGAAAATTAATTGGTAAAGCTCATTGTCTAAATGAATTTGTTCAATTTGTATGTTTGCATCATTTACAAGTAATTCACATGGAACAGGACCATTTTCAATTGCTATTTCTTCCATTAATTATTTTATAAAATTATTCAGTTGATCATTAAAAATTATTATTTATTATTTAACACTAGGTAGTTAAACATTATTTTAACACTATTTAAAGATCACTAATTTTAATCAACATGTAAAACACTAATTTTAACGATAAATAAAGATCACTAATTTATGTATAGTCGACAAATAATCCAATGAAGAGATAATGAAATAGTAAAACAAGAATACTAAAAGTCTGGAAAAATAACGGTTGTTACATTTTTTATACAATTTTCGTATAGTTTTAATATTTATTCGTATTAATTTTACATTTTTGAATTTTCTTAAGGATTAAATCAATACTTTCAATAATCAGGAGAAGGTAGGGTAGGTTTTATAAGATAAAGGATTATTTTAATAATTGGAAGATATTTTTCACATTTTATAATATTAAAATAATATACACAGTGTCTTATTGAATCAATAAAAAATATAAGTTAATTTAATAAATTTATTTTAGCTGATGTGATGAATTCAATACCAAATACAATTAAAAATATACAATTTCGTTTTGATTTAACCAAATTTGAGAAAAGTAGAATTAATCCGTAATTTTTATTAATTCAAAACGATTCTTTTTTCTCAGTGTATGCACAAGTAAGATAAGTCCCTTCACATCTTCGAACCCAAGATTTTAGGAGTAATCTCAAAAGGCTAGTGAAATATCAAAGATTCAACTGACAGCCTGGTATTTTTGTGTTGTTGTAAAGGATCAGCTAATCAGTCAAAAAAGAACGCTGGATGATAGTAGTATCACGGAAAAATGAACGAAGGTAAGGAGATGATAGTAGTATCACGACAAATTGAACGAAGGTTGTAGTAGCACTTTCTAGCTAGTGAGAGGTCCGGGTCTGTTCTGATCTGTAGAGATGGGGGCTTGCATAAGAATCATATCAAAAAGGAAGGAATAGTCAGTTTCGGAACGTTTGACCAAAGTCAGTACAATTAACGGCAATAGTCGTCTTCCATTGTCATTGATCGAAAGGGATGACTGATCAGTTCAACATCTACCTCGTCTGGGTGCTAGAGCATTTTGGTATAACGAGAAACATGGGAGCCGCAGAACTTACTCCACTTCTTGCCCTGTGTCATTGAGAATGACAAATTTCATAATACCTCTTGCTTCATTCAACCAACTTCTTTAAGAGGAAATGTAGAAGTGTACAAATGAGAGACGATCAGATCAGATGGCTTTTTTGGGGGCTTTAAATGGTTTTCGGAAGGATGGCAATCAAACACAAAAATTCCGTTTACATTGTTGCTTTGAACAACTGGTGTTTAGTTATCATCCGTTATAAGACAACACTCTAAATTAATTTTTTTTTTCATGAACAATATCGTCCTAACCATCGCATCGCATCTACTTCATATCGCCGTTATGGTGCATCACTCAAACCACAATTATATTTTCGTAAAGAGCCCGACACATACATCTTGACCTCTGCCCTTAAGAATTCGGATTTTACCACTTTTGGTCGGTTGATTGTAGCGAATGTCAACGCATACATCGTTCATTCGTTGGTGTAGTTCTAATTATTGAGTTTTATTCTTCCAATAAACTTCATCAGGTGTGCTGACATTACCAAAGATAGTGTACATACATATTAATATTATATAAATCTTAAAATTATCCTTGATAATGTCAGCATAGCGGACGAAATTAATTGAAATGAAAAAACTTAAAAGTCAGAAAAAGTGTATTTTTATTAAGCTCAAACAAAAAAAATAAAATTTCTAGTGCAAAAAATGTAAATTAGTTATTATGTATATTATGTTCAGAAAACACAAAACGATAAAGAAATAAAAAAAATTGGATTTTCTTGCAAAATTGATTTTTAAATTTCATTTAAAATGTTTGTTTAAACATCGTTGTCCGTAGGGTTCCATAGTGTAGCGGTTATCACGTCTGCTTTACACGCAGAAGGTCTCCAGTTCGATCCTGGATGGAACCAAATTATTTTTATGAATATATTATTTTTTTACCCTGACAAAACAAATTATTATAAAATTAAATTATGAAAGTGTTCTGTTGCTCCTGTCAATGCGATGCGATCACACAACATGAACAATTAGTAAGTTTTATAAAACTAAAACTTCAAGTATTCAGATTCAACATTAACAATATGTATAACAAATAAATATTAATAACGAACCAACTCATTATAACTACAAATTTCATGAATTTGAATCTAAACAACGATAAAACTAAAATGTTAGCTTTTATTTTTCCAAAACGATTTAATCATATCTGCCGCTTTTTCTGCAATCATAAAAACAACAGCGTTCGTATGAGATGCTGGTATCATGGGTATTATGGATGCATCCACAACTCTTAATCCTTTTACACCATAAACTTGTAATTGCGGATTAACAACAGCGTTCGGATCACTTGCCGGACCCATTTTGCAAGTTCCACTTTGATGTTGTAAACTAGAACCAATTTCACGAATGCAACATTCCCAATATTTATAAGATCTAAATTTTAAATGTTCACATCCTAAATATGGTGTTTTATAAAATTTGGTTCCAAACTGGCGAAATCCACGAGTTTCAGCCAACCGGATTGCCATTTCAGTTCCTTCGATAAGTGTTTTCATATCATCTGGATGTGCAAAGTAATTTGCTTCCATTTTTGGCCAATCAAATAGATTTTCAGATTTTAATGAAATCCGTCCACGACTTTTTGGTTTTAATAAAACTGGAGCTATGCCAAAAGCATGTTTGTTGATAACGGGTTTATATGTTTTATAAAAAAATTCATCGGTCATTCCTAAGACACCTCGCAGAGTTCCAGAGGTATCTCCGCTTATCGCTCCAACACCCATTACTAACTCGATGTCTGGAACGCTAGGATCTAAAATACGATTGTTATTAATCAAATATTATTATAACAAATAGTATATTTCCTCAACTTACGTAATGTAGAATTAGCTGTTTTTACAAATGCAATTCCTTCAGCACCACCCGGTACAGTTAATGGGCCTTTTCCATTGAAAAGATAATCCGCCAAAATAACTGGATTTTGTAAATTTCGATCAATTATTGTGATTGGTTGATTTACAGTAAAAACTAATCCTCCCAATGAGGCATGATCTTGAAGATTAAAACCAACTTTAAGGTCTTGTAAAACATCAATTCCTATTTCTCGTAAATGTTCATTTGGTCCAACTCCAGATAACATCAATAATTGTGGCGATGCAATTGTCCCAGCACATAAAATTACTTCCCTATTTGCACGTATCGAAAACATTTTTTTATTTTTAAAAATTCAACCCCGTATGCCGATTTACTAGTCGGATCAATAAGTATTTTCGTGACCCAAGACTTTTTCGAAATATGTAAATTTAAACGTTTCATCGCCGGACGAATAAATGCTTTAGACGCGCTACATCGTCTTCCATTTCTCATTGTTGCTTGTGCTAGTGAAAATCCTAATTGTTGTTCTCCATTCGGATCATTTACATTATATCCCATCTCTTTTCCTCCTCGTAAAAATGCATCGAAAAATTTTGTCCGATATGGAGAATTCTCAACATCTAAATATCCATTCTTGCCATGAAACTTAGAGTTGATTAGAATATTTTCTGATTTCATAAAATATGGCAAAACCTCATCATAACTCCAGCCTGAGTTTCCTAATTCCGACCATTCATCATAATCTCTTCGATTACCTCTTGTATAAACTAAAAAATTTATCACACTTGTTCCCCCAATAGCTCGTCCCTTCAACCAATTACACCGTCCTGATTTTAATGCAGTGCAGTAATTTGGATTTAAATCTGATTTATATCCCCAATTTAAGCTGGTAGCTTCAGTTAATCCTGCTGATATTGGAACATCCGATAATATCGTTTCCTCTCCTCCAGCTTCTATTAGCAATATATTCCATTTATTATTTTCAGATAAACGATTTGCCATTACACTCCCAGCTGATCCCGCTCCAACTATTATAAAATCATACTGCGGCAAGAAATTATTTTGATCAGGAATTGAATCGTTGAAATACCAAAAATTTGTTCGTTCGAATATTTTTTGCATTAAATTCGATATTTCACTGTTTATTAATGTTGTAATTGAAAGGATTATTATTATAGTTAGCAGCCGTTTGCCTTCGAAAATCTTTCTTCTGCTCATGTTGATCAAGTTTCTGCAAATTAAAGATTAACACAATTAGTACTTAGCTTGATTCAATCAAAAAAATTTAAATATCATTTTTTCAATATCATTTATAATTTTATGTTTCACGCCACACTACATGTCATGTTATAAGTTTTTGTCAAGCTCTCCAAAAACATTGTCAAATAAAAAAAAATCACAGATTTATTTGAATTACAAATTATTTTATGATTCAAAGGTAAGAATTTAAGGTAAGTAATTGGTCGTTTTACCAAAAGTTTTGTTTAATTTTCCTTTTTTTTTTTAATGCGTGTTTATACACGAGGTAGTTTTTAATCAACGGACATTATAGTTTTCTTGCACGATCAGGCGGCTTGTTAACGTTTACTGATTCGAAAACAAATATAGTAAGTTATATTTACAAGCAACTGATCACTGAAATAAATACTTATCGATCATTAAAGAGGTAAATAATTACTTACCAGTAAATGAAAGTCAAGGTGTGTTTTAGGTGGTTTTGTTTCAAAATAAATATGTAGGTCAATATAGTAGCTTCAACTTTTAATATTTTCTTATAAAACATTGAACTTTCAAGGGTTAAAAGTAATGGATTTCGGATAGTACTAAGGAAAAGAATATGTTTAAGAAATGGTGGATCTGATTTCATTCGAGGACGATATTGGTGAAGATTTTTATTAAAAACAACGAAATCAGCAACAGTGCGGTGTTGCTGGAGAGAATCAAGATTGGATGTTAAATTTCGATCACTTACAATTCGTATAGCACGCTTTTGAACAGAGTTCAAAAGAGCTAGGATGGAAACAGATGCAGTGTCCCAAACTTAAAAATAATGCTCCATACAATAACAGATTTGCAAATGTGGAGTAATTGAAACGGAGTGGATATTTATTACATTTATTGAAGAGTCTTATTTTTTTAGACGTGCTCTTTTCCATTATATGATCGTTACAGTGGTGAATGCTTTTGCATTCGCGTATTCGTTCCTCACACATACTAATTGAAGTATAGTGAAAACCACATGTAAGTTAAAAGCTCTATAAGTAAAAAAGCTGTATGAAAAATTGATGTACATCAAAATCTACGTTCTTTCTCTTCAAAAACTCAATAAATTCAAATTTGTTCGATTTACATCAATTTAAAAAATGTGCGTTTTTTCATAAATGTTTTGACATATCAACTTCCCGACTTCGGAATGAAACCAGTACGCAACGAGCTCTTTGATCAAGTTGACATGCAAGATTAGATCAACTACTAGTCCAACGATGCGCCCCATATAGTTCGGTTGTTAATCTATAATTTGAAATATTACATTTCGGGCTGGACACTGGTTCACTTCTACCAAGAAGGAAAAATACTAGATCTATAAGATTTGAAGATAATTTAGGTTGAAGTAGATGCAAGTTCGTTTGAAAATGTTTTTAAACTAGGAGGAATGTTGTCCAGTCCGGCAACTTGGCTGGTATATTTAACTTCCTTAAAAGTGTTTCTACAATTTTAGGTTTTAAATCAAGTTCTTTCATGTTAACTCCTGATTGTTAGTTACATTAATTAATTAATGAATAACGTTTATCCGTTTGACTGCAATAATTATACTTTTTTTATTTTAATAAAAAGTGTTGATGGTCGGAATTAGAATATGTGTCATAGCAACACATATATAACTTTAGACCGAACTGGATGAATTTTTTGCTCTAAATATCCATGTAATCAAAATTAGTCGAAATGGTCACGATTACTAAAAAATTAGCATAACTACTAACTAGGGATTTTGCCGTCTGTGCAATAAGCTTCCAATCATCTCGTTCCATGACCAGTTGACCCCAGTTTCGACATCCTATATCACGAAGGTCTTGGATGATGTCATCACGCCAGCGTTGTCTAGGTCTTCCTCTTCGACGAACACCAGCTGGTTGTTGTTGGGACGCTTTTTTAATCATTCTATCTAATGGTGCCCTTTCTACATGACCAAACCATCTAATCCGGTTGGATTTAATGAATCCGATTACATCGCAGCCTCCAAGGAGCTGTCTGATTTCGTGATTCATTCGGATTCTATACTGATTTTCAGCAACTTTACATGGACCATAAATTGTTCGTATGACTTTCCTCTCGAATGTTGACAAAATTCTACAATCGGAGGAAGTCAGTGTCCAGCTCTCACTTCCAAATGTAAGCACAGGTCGAATTAATGCTTTGTAAAGTGTGAGTTTACACGACCGCGAAAGATGTTTTGATCGCAGAAGTTTTGAGTATGCGTAGAAAACTCTGTATGCGGCAGAGACACGGGCTTTGATATCTGCCTGCATGTCATTTGACGATGTTATTACAGACCCGAGGTATTTGAAGTTTTCCACGCGTTCCACTTCGTAGTCGCCAGTATCCAGATTTCCGGGAAGTATGTTCTTAGATGTTGTTAACACTTTAGTTTTGCCGGTGTTGATGCATAATCCAAGTCGTTTAGCATTTCTTTCAAGCTGAGAGAGACTATTTTTAATATCGCTCGTTCTACGTCCGAGAAGCACAATATCATCTGCATAGCCAAGAACTTGACTAGATTTGTTATATATGCAGTTTTGCGTCTCAATTCGGCTTTTTCTTATCGCGTACTCCAGCGCCAAATTAAACAGTACAAGCGCGAGTGCATCACCTTGTCGAACACCTGATGTTATATCGAAAGGATCAGAGACTGACCCTTCGATTACTATTCTACAATTTGATCCCGATGTTGTGAGTTTGCACAGAGAAACAAGTTTCTCTGGGATACCAAGGCATATGAGTGCGGACCAGAGGTTGTCGCGGATGATACTATCATATGCTTGCCTGAAATCAACGTAGAGCTGGTGAATGCTGATGTTGTACTCCCAACATTTTTCCAGAATCATCCTTAATGTAAAACATTGATCTGTGGTTGAGCGGTTGGGACGAAAACCACACTGATAGTCACCGATGATAGATTCGGCGAACGGGATGAGTCGAGCAAGTACGACATTAGCTAGTATTTTATATGCAGTGTTCAACAGTGCGATGCCACGATAATTCGTACACTTTAGACGGTCACCTTTCTTATGTAGCGGAGAGCCGTTTTCCATTCAGTAGGCAGTTCTTCTTGGTCCCAGATTGCAAGAATCAGATCGTATATACGTGAGACCAGAGCTGCTCCTCCATTTTTAAGTAGTTCTGCGGGAATTCCATCGAAACCTGGTGATTTGCCGTTTTTCAGTTTTTAATTGCAGCTTCCACTTCCTCTATTGCTGGGTAAGGGACAAAAATCTCTTCAGTTGATGGAGCAATTGCTCGAATAGGATGAACTTCATTCGTCCTATTCAATAGGTCTTGAAAGTGGAATCGCCACACTGCCAGCACATCACGTTCACTTGTTGTAAGTTCATTATTTTCATTTTTGATGGCTGTAGATCTTGGGTGGAAATCTTTTGTCAGATTCCGTGCATTGGCAAAGCACTCTTTTGAATTTCCGTTGGCCGCATGTTGGTTGATGTCTTCAATGCAGCTCTTCATGTGTTCGCGCTTCCTTTTACGTAGAAGTTTTGTTGAGGCTTTCCTGGCGCATAGATAATCAGCTTGGGAGCTTCGGGTGTTCCTTGTTAACCATTTTTCTCGCAGTTTTTGTTTATGTTCAACGGATTGGCGGCACTCGTCGTCGAACCATTCGTTGTGTGATTTCGGTGGCCGCTTTCCGATTGTAGTTTGTGCTGCGGCTATAATGGTTGATTGAATCGTTTGCCATTCTTCTTGTATGTTTAATGGCATCTCAGAAGAGATGTCATGCTCTTCTATGTTTTGTGTTATTATTTCCTGATATCTGTTCAGCGTTTCCGGATGTTACAATGCATCGACGTTCCAGCGCACGGTCTTTTTTGCTTGTCTATTAAATGTAGATGATAATTTGCACTTGTACTTAAAGATGACAAGCATATGATCAGTGTCCATATCAGCACCTCTGTATGATCGAACGTCAGTTACACTTGTGGAGTGTCTTTTAGAGATCATGACGTGATCGATTTGATTTTCCGTTCTTCCGTCATTTGATTTCCACGTTGCCTTGTGAATTCTCTTGTGAGGGAAGAAAGTGCTGGAAATTACTAGATCATACATCATATCCAGCTCGGCTGCGCGAAAACCGTTATTGTTGCTGGTATGATGCAAGCTGTTAGGGCCGATACGTGTTTTAAGTTCTGCAATCCTACCAATTTGAGCATTAAAGTCACCTACCACGATTTTTATATCGTGCCGCGGGATTTTATTGATGACTTCTTCGAGTTCTAGGAAGAACAGGTCTTTAATATCATCTGCTTTATCTTCAGTAGGTGCATGAACATTGACGATCGTTACATTGAATTTTTGCGTGCGGATTCTCAGTGTGCATAACCGCATATTAATTGGGCAGAAGTCGATAACATGCTGATTCACGCGACGGTGTATAAGAAAGCCAACTCCAAATTCTCCTCCGTTTTGATGACCGCAATAATAAAGAGTGTATCCTTTCGCTGTTTCGTGGATTCCACTACCTGGCCATCTTAGTTCTTGTAATGCCACTATATCTAGTGTGTAGCTCTCGACTTGTTGTGTGAGTTTTAGGAGATCTCCTGGTCTTCTAAGGCTTAGCACGTTCCAGGTTCCCATTTTTAAATCGTAGTCCGGGCACAGTTTCCGAGGTCGTTCCAATAATGAATCCGAGATATTCCGAGGCCAGTGTACAGAATTCATGACAATAATTTTTTTACGGAAATGGGGTGTTAGCCCTTCGCCCAACCCAAATTTTCGTGAATGGTTTCGTTCTGCATCTTAAGGTCACCAGAAACAACCTTTTTACATGTTTATATAGCGAGCCGCTTGATCCAAGACAGACGCCCGCTGAAAACCGCCCCTTACATGGAGAACAGACGCTTTCTACACATTTATATAGCGAGCCGCTTGATCTAAGACAGACGCCCGCTCCAAGCCGCCTCTAACATGGAGAACAGACGCTTGAGTTGCACTGGTTTTATGGCGCCAATGACTCGCCATGGTGCAGAATCATTGAGTATAAGCAGTATTTACTCTGCCCCTCTCAACTACACCAACCTAATTCTGTTAGCGTTACCCAGGTAGCACGGCGTGGACGTAGAATTTCGGATTTTCGCTACCCCAATTTTCAAATTTACTTTGTGCAAAAAACAAAAAAATTTATTTGTTTTTTTTTTGATAAAAAATGTGGTGTAATAGGCATTACAATATGTATCACAACTACACATAAAAACCTTTTAAGTCCAAGGTCCCACAACAACATGCGTTCTAAGGATGTTAATGCACGCAAATCTTTTTTTTTTATTTGTTTTTATATTTTTTGTTACCTAATGGATAACTAAACAATAAATCCTATCACATATAAAATAGCATAGGCCAATATTTCATGATAGGATAGAGAAAATAAAAATAAAATAAGAGATAAAAAGCAAATTTGTTTTAAAAACTTGCAGGAACAAAACTAAAATGGGGTTGCCAATAATCCAGCTAGTGGCATAATCCTTGATTATGTGACGCACTGTCTTCCTCAATGATTAAAGCCCAGATATAGAGATATATGAAGGCTCGTTTCTTCAAGCAAGCAACAGTATTCAATCATCAAGGATTATTCCATGGCTAAGATTGACGGACAGTTCATCCGGCAGCACCCCTAAGATACCACCTTGGCTAGTGACATCTCACTACTATTGCCAGTGGTATGTAATATCCCACGTTAACTCATATGCCAATAGCAGGACTGGAGTACGCGGGGTTGTCACACCCGTGGATCAAAAATAAAAAAAAAAATCAATATAAACCCTCCATGCGGTTTGTTGGTTGTTTATAAAACAAACCAAAAAGTTATTATTTAAGCCACCTTCTCATTTTTTCGTGAAATTGTTTTTCTCTTAACACTTTAAAATTAAATGTATCATTGATTTTTCTTCATTTTTTGCTCTTCTTTAATAATTTCTATAGAAAAAAATGTTGTATTCACGACGATAAAATTTCATTACCTTCTTCATTCTCTTCTTCATTCATCGCTCTCGAAGATAAAGTGCAATTTTATCATCTTGTACAATAAATAACTATTAGGTATTAAAATTTTGTACAATTGCAAATGAGAACGTAAAAAATACATTAGCAGCATTATTAAAAATTCTATATACGTATTCAATAAACTATACTAATGACAAGAACTAACCCCAAAATGTATACTATATATTTTAATGATACTGGTAGACAATATTTAAGATGATAGATAATATTTTTGATGATTGTCGAGTATAGACTAAAAAAATAAACTTAATCTAATAGAAAAGAAAAGTTATGTTAAATTATGAAAACAACAGTTATTAAAGGCTATGAATTGTTTGTTTTATAGCTAAATAATAATTTAAGTGCTTGTAATTTGTAATTTTTGTCCACGACACTGAATTGTTGTTTTAGGATTTTCAGAAACACTCACAGTCTCCCTGAATTTTTCTATTAATCTCTTTATAGTTGACAAGTCAAGTTAAAACACTATTCCCGCTATATTTTGTATGCAATTTTCGAACTGTGGCCTGAAAACTTTATTTATATTTTTAGATGTGCTCAACAATGAAAACACGTTGTTGCATCATGTAACGCTTCAGAATCAGCGATTTTAGTAAAGTATAATTTCACCAAACATCAAACAACAAGTAATGAGAACTAAACACATCAAATTGCTAATCACACGGATGAAGAGAAAAAGATTATTCTTTTCTCATTTCTTACACCAGCAAAGCCGGATTTATCAAACTACACTAAAAAAATTCAAACAACATGATTTCAAGTATGTATGGTTCTGGTTTTACCAACAAACCTTATAAAAACAGACGACAAATCTAGCATTATAATGATCAATTCAAAAACAAAAGTGAACAGTAGTATTATTATATCATCATACCCATATGCTAACAATTTATTTATATCCTAGAAAACTAAACCAGTTCTTGCCTTGAACGAAGTCCGATTATAATCTTCTTGATTGTATATAGATATAAAATATTATAAAAACAAAATGTTGATTTAAAATCAAACTTAAATATATTTCAAAGTGCCTTAGAGATAAATTATCTGGTCTAAAATACTCAATTTCGTTGTACATTCATGTGATAGTGTTAACAAAAGTTTTTGTTTTTAAAAACGAAACGGAATTTTATAAAACAGATATCGGTCATATTTTTCTAAGACAGGAAGTAAAGGTGTGGAGGTACGGCAATATATGATGTAGATGTTGTCATCTCTGCTCTAGTGATGGATCTATCTTGTGAAGGAAGCCAAGTTATTTGGCTAAAAATAACATATACATTTTAAGAAATACTGAAGTAAAGCCCTTTCATACGATATCCCATTTGACTCGGGTAAAAAATGTATTTGCTAAAAGGCTTCAGATGGCAGCAGTGTAAAACAAACGAAAACAACTTTATTTATTTTTTAATATCACGCCATCTGGTGTAATTAGCTTTGTACGCATTTCAAATTTCAATTCCATAGGATTTATAGTTTACAGGATAAACGATATAATGGCTATCTTTCACACAAACAATCCTCTACTATTTAATATATATGTTCATAATTTATTATTAATATTTAAAATAAAAAACAATTTAATAAAACACAATTTCGAGCATTTATATAGCATAATATAGACATTCATGCAGAACACTTAGAGACAAATCTGCCCCAAGTAAAACTTACACAGACCTTAGCTCATTATTATACAAAGGAGTTTATATTTTCAATAAACTACCTAGACTCAATAAGAAACACGCATAGTGTTGCACAATTTAAAAACGAGACACCACAGCATTTCTATAAATTATACATACAACAGTAAATAACACATACAGTCATATACATATATGATATGAAAATATAATAAACAAACATACTAACCATAAATTTATTAAAGCTTAATTTTTGCTTAAAAGCTTAATCATTTAAAAATTAAAATTATATAAAAATATGAAAATAATTAGAAAACTAAATTTAAACAAATAAAAATGTTGCTCCACAAGAAAAATTAATTCTTTTGTAAAATAACAACTATTTTGAATTAATAAATAAATAAAAAAAATTGAAGTGCGCAATCTACACTAGACAGTGTCTACCCAAAGACACACTAGACACGTCTACCCAAAAAAAATATAAATATGAAATTTTGTTTTTATATTGTTCGCGTATTGTCGACTTAATACTATTTTGTCAAACGTTCAAAGAAAATTATTAAGTTCTAATACAATAATTAGAACAAAACCAATTCACTATGTTCCTGAAACTTTAATACAAATGTTTCCCAGTTTCATTCAAACAAACAAAAATGTTTTTATCACAGTAGTCGTTTCAAATTATGACTACTGTAACAAGCAATAGCAACAACAACAAATTTTCAATGTTTGTTCCTTGTTGGATAGACAGTTTTGTTTATGTCTATTTCTGTTTATGTATTTTGTTTCGTCATATTATTTCGGTTTTTTAAGGAAAAACAATTAAATAATATCAAAATAAAGAAGATTGTTGTTTATTTTTGAATTGACATAAATACTGAAATACTGTTGATCAAATCAAATGGCAGCAATTTACAATTTATGATACACAAATGATTTCTTTATTCATTGCTCAACAACTAAATTTGGCCTTAAGCCGCAATTAGACTGTTGCAGAACTCTGCAATAGTTCTGTAATAGTCGTGTAATGGAAGTGTGTAAAACAGTGGCGTCATTTCACCAAAATCTTAGGGGGGGGCGAGAATTTAAATGACATAAAAATTTCGTAAAACATAACATACACATTTTTATGCACACATACATTTAAAATTTAAATGCATGGACTTAGAAATAAAAATAAAATGCTTTTGAGCTACCTTGTTTATACTCTGCTAGATCTTTGTCTTCTGCTGTTGTTTCATCGAAGTTAAAAATAATTTTAAATTTAGTATCACCTCTGCATTGTTTAAGCATCAAGAAAGTAGTTTTAATTAAAGCGCTTGTGCTAGAAATTATTATTTCTTTGCTTTGTAACTGTTCAGAGAGTAAATTTGTAAACGACAGCAGATCGTGCAGCACAAAAAAAGGATGGTCTTTCTATACGATTTTTTAGATCCCGGGCATCCCGGGATTTAAAATTTATGAGTCACGTAGTCCCAGGATTCATAAAACACCACGGGATTGCAATCCCTACGTGACTCCTCTTATGTCGGATCGTTTTTTTGTTTGTTTGTTTGTTTTCCTTTATTTGTCTCAGAGAGAAAGAGTTATGTCTACACCCATAAACGTGCGTAAATTTTTCATTTGATTCAAAATTGTACAATTATTGCAAGCTTGTTTTAAATCTATAAGAAAAATCTACCACAAAAAATAATAGTTTCTCCCTCCCTGTGACTGTATAAAAAATGAACAACGTTTAGGATACGTTTTGGATTTTATTATAACCAACCAAACATATAATTTTTGCTATTTTATGAATTAAAAATTATAGTCCATATAGCGAAAAGAATTTGTCAGCAAGTTTTCATAACATACTTTGAAAATATTTACATAACTTAAATATTTGTTCGTGTCGTTAGAAAATATTGCTTGTCCATTTCCATTATAAAACATTCGCTATTATAAAATCACTGGAAATAACACAAATAATTTAAAGATAAAAAACAGGGCCAAACAGTCTTGGTTCTCCAAATAAGTGGGGTATAATTAGGTTGTGTTCTCCTGCATGTACTTACTTTTCAGTTTATAAAAATTACCAATGGCCAATAACAATTGAAATTTGAATGTTAAATACTGCACTATGAACTCTCGAGGAACCCTATACTAATGAAATATTTTGTTTCCTCTAGCTCAGACACGAATATCTTATAAACAAAACACAATCGTTCTTCTAAAAGCGGTCATGCCGCGCACCTTATAATACGATAGAATTCTGTCAAAATACGCACCCACGGCGTTTTTGGAAGAACGATCGTGTTTTGTTTATAAAACTGATTTCATCAGAAGATTAGAAGCAATACGACCGCCTTTCGTATCGGCGGCGCGCTAGTCCTTGATACAAAGAACGATAACGGTTTGAATATTGCGGTGAACTCTACTTTAGTCAGGACAAAATAATATGTAACGTAATAATTATATTATCAGATATATTTCAATTAATAGTATGCGATAAAATTGGTATATTAGTTAAGTAAAACTTCTAAAAATTAGACGAATTTACAAAAGAACAGTGTATTGAAATTTTTATAGTGTATAATTCTACCACGATTGGATGGTTTTATTGAATCGATGTATTGATAGTATCAGATCCTTAGGGCGGGCCAATGCCCCCCCAGCCCTACCCAATTGACGCCTCTGGTGTAAAATATTCATTGCAGAAAAGTTTGGCAATGAACTCATTGCAAAACATTGCAATGAGTTCATTGCCAAACTTTTCTGCAATGAATATTTTACATACTACCATTGCACGACTATTGCAGAAATATTGCAGAGTTCTGCAATAGTCTAATTGCGGCTTTTGTATAAAACTTTTTACGTGACATTTATCAGCGTATCATAGGTTCTTTTATCGATCTCCTAAACGTTTGGAAGTTCTTAGGGAGAGACGATTTACACTCCCTCGCCGAAGTGAGACTATATGTAATTACTACATCGAAAAAATACAAACAGTATAATATAAGGTGCAATTGTAAATTAATAAATGTCTTAACATTTTTGGTTAAATTGTTTTAATTATTTAAAAATACTCAAATTTTTTTAGAAAATCCCTCAAGCAAGTGGCGTTCCTAGTTGCTCGTGGCGGACAAAATCTAGAAAACCGCTTGAGCGATTTAAAAAAATTTGATTTTCTAAAAATAGGTTAACTTAATGGAAAGAGCCGAAAGGACTATGTGTTCGGTAGCTGTACCGGGAGTGTGTCAAAAAAATCATGAAGTGTGACAAAACACGAAAATTTACATATATTTTGCTAAAGAAACAATAATTTTAAGCGATAATGAGTAGTAACGTTGAATGTCAAGAAATATTGATGGTCGGCATCTGTATTTAAGACCAAAAACTTGATTATTGTATTATAAGTGTGTCAAAAAAATACCGTTAAGTGTTTCAAAAGAATGATTTTCATATATTTTGTTTCCCAATTTTTTTGAGAAACATATTACGGGAAACATTTTTGACTAGAAAGATATAAAACAAAAATAATTATTCGGATGAATGATATGTAACTGAACATTAAATTTGACATGAACTGTGTCAAAGAAATCGTTAAGTGTGTCAAAAAAATGATTTTCGTTTGTTTTAACCAACTTTTTTTGTTAAACAAAATTAATTTTTTGTGTGACGTGAAATGTAATAGAACATGAAATTGGACATGGAATATGATTCTTTCCAGTTGTAACTCCTCCCAATTTATAGGAACAGTCGCAAATACGAAGTTGTTGCAGATTAAATGTCATTTTTTAACAAAAATTGTAATTATTAGGGAGATGTTTCGTGAGTAATTTTTTGTGTGACTCCAGATTCCACGACGTCTGAATAATAGGAACAGTTGGTAAATAAATTTGAATTTTTGATTTTCGCAATATTTTTGGAATTTTGAAATTCCAGTCTTTGATTTTAGATTAATTTTTGGAATACTTTTAGAATTTTGAAAAAGGTCCAATCTCTGATTTTGTTATAATTTTTGCAATATTTTTGGCATTTTAGAAAAAGTTTGAATTTTTGATTTTGTTATAATTATTGCAATATTTTGAGAATTTTTGCATTATACTGAGAATTTTGAAGATAATTTCAATTTTTTATTTTGTAATAATTCTTAGAATATTTTTGGAATTTTAAAAAAGTTTAAATTTTGGATTTTATTATAATTTTTGGAATATTTTTCATTAAAATTAAAATTCAAATTAACTTAATTTTCATTAAAATTCATTAAAATTTTTCAAAAATAAACTTTTGAAAAAACGCCATATTTTTAGTCATAGAAAATTATGTATGACCACCTCTAAATCTATAGCAATATAATTCAACTCAAATTATCCAAACAGATTAAGATGTTTTGAAAAAATCGGCTAAAGTACATAAAAATACGGGTTTTTCCAATTTTCTGAAACACGGTATTTTTCACATCATAGAAAATTATGGAACCCTCTCGAAATCAACCCAAATAGAATACAATTTAAATCATCCAAATCGAACGAGCCGTTTTTGAGAAATCGGTTAACAATTAACATACATAAAAAAACCCACATTGAAACATAGAACCTCATCGTTTTTTAAGTCGGTTAAAAAACTAAAACAATTCAAAATATAAATTTAAAAATTACGAAACTCAATAATTAAGTATTTAAAATCGACGCATCCAACTCATATAATATTTAATACGAGCCTGAATAAAAAAAATATAATAACTTATAAAAATTAACAAATAAATTAATGACAATTGACACACACAATACACATAATCGAATTGTATCGTAAACTTGCCGAACATAATATTCTTTTACCTTTTTATTTCATTAATCATTTATTTTTGAATTTTTTCTTTATTTTCTTTTTGAATAAATTTAAAAAATAACGAAACTCAATAATTGAGTATCTAAAATCGACCCATCCACCTCATATAATAATAATATATAATACGAGACTGAATAAAAAAAATATAATAACAAATAAATGACAAATGACACACACAACACACAGTCCACATAATCGATTTGTATCGTATACTTGCCGAATATAATATTCGTTTGCCTTTTTCATTGTTTTGTTTGAATTTCTTCTTTATTTTCTTTTTAAAAATGTTACTTCCGTTCAAAAAAGATTTGAGTTGCTTGCATATCGCGCCTAAAGAAGTTTTAATTCAAAAAATTAATAAATTACATCTTAATGGTAAGCTTATCCTGTTTATGAACGATGTGGCGTTAGTGTATCAAGAAAAAATATGAAGTGATCTAAGGACTAAGATTCCAATTAATCAAATTAAAAGCAAAATCTGAACGAACAATTTTTATTCCACGAAAAATAAGAGATATTCCACTCCAAAAAATAAAATATATAATGGAGTTGTATCAGTTATCAGAATAAAAGAACTTCGTGTTCTAGTGAATAAACGCATATACGAAATATATAAAAACTTAAATTTCAATGGTCCAATGAGATTTCTTCACAATAAAAACATTATTTTACCTTTGAAAAAGCTAGTTGAACTCGGTAAACTGATTCTTATAATTAGAAAACAAATTGTATGAGAATACAACTTTTTGCCACGGCAAATTAACTCTTTTATCCACGATTATCTTGCTGGACACGCAAATCACTACTATATAGTTTCGATTCGTGCGGTTAGCGGTCGAAATTATTTTTTATACAATAATCTCACATCAGGTCAGGTCAAAACGTTGTTAAATCTTCGTGAAATTGCTCATATATATAAAATTCACAAATTCAAAAATTTTATTTTTTTTTCAATACATATTCTAAAAATATTGAAAAAATTATAACAAAATCAAAAATTAAAACTTTTTCCAAAATTCTAAAAATATTGCAAAAATTATTACAAAATCATAAATACAAACTTTTTTCAAAATTCCAAAAATTATAACAAAACCAAAAATTAAAAATTTTTCAAAATTCAAAAAATATTCCAAATATTCTTACAAAATCAAAAATTGAAACTTTTTTCAAAATTCTAAAAATATATATATAAAATTCACAAATTCAAAAATTCTATTTTTTTTTTCAAAATTTTAAAAATATTGAAAAAATTATAACAATATAAAAAATTAAAACCTTTTCCAAAATTCTAAATGAGCAATTTCACGAAGATTCAACATCGTTTTGACTTGACCCCTTTTAATTTTGATTATTTTTTGTTTATAGATAGTCTTTGATAAATAAAAAATACAAGTTCTCTTAGAATTTTTTTTTTTCGACCAGGGGTCTTCACAGGGTGCCCCTCAATTTTTGTTATTTTGTGATGTGAGTGCATTTTGACGAGCGATTGTAGAAAAACTACTCAATCGATTTTCATAAATGATATGTCGTTGAATAGGTATTAGAACAAAGTTTTTAAAAATGTACACTGTTAATTTTTTGAAATAATTTTTAACGGTGTAACATAAGAAAAAAAATGGTGTAATTGAAAAAAAGATGGCACTAACTTTTTTTTTTTTTTTTTTTTTTTAAACTAAATTGAAGCTTATTTTATATCTAACAACTTGTGAAAGTTTAGGACTAGCATCATTTTTTGTTTTAGAGATAAAATTCGTTGTGCATATGACTGTCGGGAATCAGTTTTTTCTGTTCTGAAGAAAAATTATAAAAATGGTGATTTTTAGATTCAGATTTTTTTTTATGTTAAATATCAAATATTTTATTATTAAATGAACTTTTAAAAAAGCAATTTCAGTCAAGTTCAGCAAAATTTTGCGGCATTTTGACTCGACCCTTTTTAATTTGGTCTATTTTGGTCTATATTCGGTTTATAGATAGCCTTTGATAAATGATAAATACGGCTTCAAGTAGAATTTTTTTAAATAAAGACCAAAATAGACCAAATTAAAAAGGGTCAAGTCAAAATGTCGCAAAATTTTGCTGAACTTGACTGAAATTGCTTTTTAAAAAGTTCATTTAATAAAAAATATTTGATATTTAACATAAAAAAAAATCTGAATCTAAAAATCGCCATTTTTATAATTTTTCTTCAGAACAAAAAAAACTGATTCCCGACAGTCATATGCACAACGAATTTTATCTCTAAAACAAAAAATGATGCTAGTCCTAAACTTTCACAAGTTGTTAGATATAAAATAAGCTTCAATTTAGTTAAAAAAAAAAAAAAAAAAAAGTTAGTGCCATCTTTTTTTCAATTACACCATTTTTTTCTTATGTTACACCGTTAAAAATTATTTCAAAAAATTAACAGTGTACATTTTTAAAAACTTTGTTCTAATACCTATTCAACGACATATCATTTATGAAAATCGATTGAGTAGTTTTTCTACAATCGCTCGTCAAAATGCACTCACATCACAAAATAACAAAAATTGAGGGGCACCCTGTGAAGACCCCTGGTCGAAAAAAAAAATTCTAAGAGAACTTGTATTTTTTATTTATCAAAGACTATCTATAAACAAAAAATAATCAAAATTAAAAGGGGTCAAGTCAAAACGATGTTTAATCTTCGTGAAATTGCTCAAATATATTAAAATAAAACTTTCTCCGGAGCGATTTGAGTGAAACATAATATTTTTTTTTTCTAAATATATTGCAAAAATTATTACAAATTAATAATCAAAAATACAAACTTTTTTCAATATACCAAAAATATTTCAAAAACTATAACAAAATCAAAAATTTCCATGTCATATTTACGTCATACAACAGCTAAATTTTTTTTCCAAAAAATTGGCTAAAAAAATAAATTAAATCATTTTTTTGACATACTTGACACTATTTTTTTGACAAACTTATAATGCCATAATTCTCTATAATAATAATAAAATTTCATGTCATAGAAATAATTATGTAATTTTATTTTTTTCCAAAAAATTGGGTATTTTAGTAAATAAAAATCTTCCTTTTGACTCACTTGACAACATTTTTTTGACAAACTTATAATGCAATAATGTAGTTTTTGGTCTCACACACCAATCCGACCATTAAGATTTCTTCGAATTCAATGTTTGTTTCTATTCGTATTTCGTAATCACTTAAAATGAACGTTTTTTAAGCAAAAAATATGCAAATTTCCTTGTTTTGACACACTCAAACAGTTATCGAACACATCGTCCTTTCGGCTCTTCCCATTGAGTAAACATATTTTTAGAAAAAAAATTTTTGAAATCCGTCCAGCGGTTTTCTAGATTTCATCGGTTGTGACGGCCAAGTAAGTTGGATTTGCATGAAAATTGATTTTTCATATACTATCCGTAAAAATAATAAAATTAAATTATTATCAAATTAGCAACAATATTAAAAATTAATAAATCGTTTAACAAAAAAATTTAGCAGAGCGTGGTTTCGATCCACGGACCTCTGGGTTATGGGCCCAGCACGCTTCCACTGCGCCACTCTGCTATACAAAATTAAGTATTAAAGTAACAATAATATTTTTCTTTTAATTTAATCTCCTTCATTGGAGTCGAGCCATATCGCTGGTCAATTATAAATTTACAAATTAAATATGTAGTATATATAAGAAATACATAAATTATATAAAAACAAAATGGGAATCTCAAAAAATATAAATCAATAAATAATGTACAAGCTAAAATAGGATATACCAAAAAAGAAAGAAAAATAACCAAATAATATAATAATGTTAAATAAGGATATCATATAAAAATAATTTCCTTTTCATAAATAAAACTTGTCCATTCACAGAAAAATTTTCATTCTTAGATCACCTCATTATAAGCACTTTCACACTTTCATTCCCCTCATTCTAATACACACATACACATCTTTGTTTCCCATTCTATCTAATTTTAAGATTTTATCCAATTGTCTTCCCATGAAGAGGGTATTGAATTGCGATCTGATCTGGTCGTACTTCGGGCACACCAGAATCAGATGCTAAATTAGATATCAAATCAAATACCAAAAAAGCTAACAAGGTGTGTTACAGAAAAAAACAGTTTAACAATCACATTGAAAGTTATAACGCAAAATTAAAACCAATCCCTTATTTCTTATGACTGTTTATACATATTCACAGTAAATAAGGCGGATGACGAGTGCCTATAAAAATGTAGCAAAACAACAATATAAAAAAAATTCATTTAAAAACTGTTTTATCAATTTTAGTACTAAAAATTCTATTACATAAACTAATGAAAAAATCTATTACTTATAATACCACCCTCCCTGGAAATTCAGAAACAAAATTAGGGAATATTTGTTTAAAGTATTTACATTATGTATGCACCTCAGTTGAATACGAGTTTAAATTTTCATTGCGTAACTGTCACTTCGATATCATTCTTAAACAAAGATTTAGGTATTTCTAAATAATAAAGACCAAATAAAAGAATCGGCATAAATCTTCGGTATTAGTAACAAATAACTAGTAACATTATTAATTTTTACTAATTTGTTGTAAAATTAAAAAAATAAAGATAAAACAATTTGTAATTGAGAAGTATGTATGTATGAATAAATTATTTATTATACAAGTTTTAATAACTAAAAAATTAATTCGCGAACCAATTAAAGTTAAACATTATCGTTATTTTTCGCCTACAACCGATTTATAATTTGTTTTATCTAATTTTGAATTTCTCCTCAATTTTTTGTTTGTAGTTTTATGGGATTAAATAGTAATTTAAATCAAACATTAACACCAAATTTGACTGAGCTCCAGTGGCGCAATTGGTTAGCGCGCGGTACTTATAGACAGTATATGAGCGATGCCGAGGTTGACAGTTCGATCCTGTCCTGGAGCAGTTTCTTGTTTTTATTTTTAAATTAAACTCTTTCGTAAAATGTTGTTTTTTGAATCATGTGCAACAGCTAAAGCATCAATTGAAAATAGATTAATTTTGAAGTTTCTGATATATGTGTTTTTGTTTTGATGTGATTTCAATATATGTTGCAATTTATGTTATAACTGTTAAAAGTTTTAAATATTTGATTATGTTCATCCTTCCCAAAATTCATAACTATATGCAAATTATTTCTTATGGTAAGACAAATAATTGTTTGTGTGAACAAAAAAACAATATGTACATATTAAATTTAATTATTTATGGAAAGCAAATTGTTAAATGTGTGTATTTTTGCACTGTTTTCTAATAACAATTGAGATATATTTCCGTTCCATTTTTTAAAACAAACACTAGTCACAACTCACAGTAAATTATCGAAAATCGATATTATCGACATTGAATTTGGATAACGAGGGTAATCTAAAAAGTTCGTGTCGAAAAAGCATCAAGGATATTTTAGTTCAGAAATGATTGATGAAATAAACACAATTCAAGCACATAATTTATTTTAATTTATTTATTTATAATGTATTATAATTTATTATTTAATAAATAATTTAATTATAATTTATATTATATTATTTAATAAATATAATTTATAATGTATTTTTGAAATTGATAGCAAATATTCCTTTCAGTTACTTTCAGGCTGTTCGCTAGCTCGTATTGTTTTTAAAGATCGACTCTAAGAAAATAATTGCAGGGCTTGTCCACAGTGCTGCTAAAATACTAACCTACGACTCGCGACGCAAACGAATCAATTTTGGATTGACGAATTAATTTGAGTTTTTGGATTTCTGATTTTGTGAGTTTTGGGCACAGAATGAAATTTTTTTGGTTTCGCTTCCACTTGCTACTGTAAAACTAAATGGGTAGACATAGCAACCTCGGGGCTGGCTTCACAACTTCTACACGGATGGGTCGAAAATAAATGAGAAAATCTGTTCTTGAGTATTCTGCACAGAACTAAATTTAATCCTCTCTTTTTACCCCACCTGACCACTACAGTGTCTTGCAGGTTTAACGCAGCCATCAAAAAGGCCCCAGACTGGTTGAAGTATGATGTTGTATGATCGGAATACCGGGATCTTTACGGACAATCAGGCTGCCTGCAATAAAGGTTCTAGAGTCTTGTCTCGCTAAAGTAGCAAGAAATTTTCTGGTTTCTCTTAACGATATGGCTGATCAATTCAACATCCACATTATTTAAGCGTCGAGGCATTTTAGTATAACAGAGAGCTTCAAGTCCAACGAACTTGCTCGGCAAGGTACTACCTTCCTTGTGTGCCATTACCTTGTGAAGCATGACATGTTTAGGAATACCTCTTGCATCAATAAGAAAGAAAGTAGGTCCAGGCTATGTCTGATATCAACAAATCGCGAAGATATCACCATGGTTGTGGGTGCCATTACTGGACAGGGGGTGTCATTATCGGGAAACAAGCGAGCAGATTGGTGTCCTCTTCCATGACTCCTGTGACAGTTGCAATGACGATGAGGAGAAGGAAATGATGCTATACCTTCTATGCTCTTGTCCTGGTCTACCTCAGAACTCAGGTTTCTTTGTGCACGCACGTTTCATAATCTGACGGATATCTGTAAGATGAGCGTCAGGGACATTTGTTGCTGTGTAAAGATGGCTTATTTCGGTTTTTACTCTAAAAATAAAAATATTAAAAAAATTCGTCTAAAAATTTGCTAATTTGTATTGGTTCCGGCCGTTAAATTAAATAATCATAAAAGCACTTATGTGTGCCACGAGTCGAGAATAATATTTTAGAATTGTATCAGTTAATTGCTTTGTTGCGTTAGTCGTCACCACACAATATCAATTATTAATACTAATACAAATAATAATACGTAACTGATGAAATTTGTTTGTAAAGCTTAGTCATAGTATGTAGGACGCAATACAGTTGTTAGTATACATGTAGGACGTAATACAGTTGTTTAAATTTATGTTATTGTAGAGAAGTTGTTTGGTGAGATGAAATAAGGAAATGGTTGATTGCATTATTTTGAGAGATATGGGGAAATTTTTAGTTGGTTTTCGATGATGATTATTTTTAAAAAGAAACTAGGGATGCAAGAGATGGAGAATATATTACTATATATATTCGACATTTGGTCCATCGAGATGATTATGTAATTATAAATCAAAATAGAAACATTATTATGTAAATTATAATCAAACAGAAGAGATTAGTATATACATTTTGACCAAACGATTAAGAATTAAAATACATTACTTGTTGTGGAGCAGTGATATTAAAGTTTGCTAAAAATTGAACTGAAAAATTCCCCAAAATGTTGTCTAATACGCAAGCGCATATTTGACAATAATTGACCAATTGTCACTCATTGATTTTGCATTAATTGGAAGCAATCAATAATGACTATACACCCGTGACTTAGAATGTTGACTATAATAAAAATATTACACATTCTATGAATTCACACAATAGTACTGTCTAGAAATTTAATAGAAAAATCCCGAATGATAAATAAATGTTGTTAGTGAATAAAATAAAAAGATCGAAATATAAAAAAATCTTTATTTTGTTATGCTCGGCGTTGTTTATATTTATCATAAATCAACTATTTGCTGTTTTTGTTGATTGGTTTGATTGGGATGGTATCCAAATAGGCAAACAGGTATATCACAAAAGTTAGCTATGGTAAATTGGATTTTGGAATGAATTAATGGTTTGGTTTGCAGAGAAGAAATGGAATTGACATTTGGACAATTTAGTGAGGATATGATACCAATTGTCGATTTCAATTGGAGAGAAATTACAAAGAAGAATGCAACTATCAAAAATTGGGAGGACCATCAAGTTACAATAAAATTATCAGATTTTATACAATTTTTGTGTTTGTATTTTTTCTATTAAATTATTTAATTTTTGTTGTATTCAACGTTATTAAATCTTTGATGTAATTTTTTTTAATAATAGATTTCCAAATAAGATCCGTTTGACATAGATGCCGGGTTTACAGTATTCTTTTAGTATAAAGTCCCGATTTTGTTACAGCTTCTGGAGAAGCTCTGATTAGTTTCCAAAAGGCAGTGCTTGAACAGCCAAAGTTCTTTTCATGGTATGGCTACCGCTTGTGTCTATACCTCATACCCAGGATGGTCATTCTAACCTAACCTAACCTAAGAAACCAAGTTCTTCCTGATGGATTCTTTGTCATGTATACCTTTGACCACCTTTATGCTAAGAAATTTGTTAAAATAATTCATTCAAGTAAGTAATTAGTAGTTCTGACAGAAGAAGCTCCCTTATTTATGTTTGAATTATGCTGAGGTTTCCTCTTGAAAAACAAACTGCTGATGCTTTCATTCTCCTCTCAACTTATCGCGTCATTCTTTCTTCAAATTTATTGCTAATACTGATTCTGCTAAACTATAGTTAGTTCTAGCAGGCTTAGGTAAGAAAACGACTTCTGCCGTCAGCCAATTCGCATAGACATAGAAATATAACAAACATGCCTTATATACATATTTAACAACAACTAATTATTAGAGAAGCAACCATACCCTTCAGTATTGGATGGCAGATTCCACCCGAAGCAGGAAACTTGATCAGGGGCCAAATTCTTTTATTGTTCATATCTCATAATTACCAGTTATCTCATAATTACCACATCCCCAGCCAATTTTTACGAAGCAGATGTTGCGGTATTTCTCCACATGTTACGCAAACATCTGGGATGGAAAAAAACGTAGGTTATTGGTCACTGAGTAACTCTCAGTTTACTTACATCACTTTCTAAGCAAAACTTTGCCTCCACAATTCGAGTGCTGTATTTATATTTCCCTTACTTATCTTCGCCTCTGTTTTCTGTTACACCAACGTGAACTCGTTTAAGGTACAAACAGAACTTTTTCAAAAGTCTTAACTTGTAAGTAATTGATTAACAAACCAAAGTCCAAAAGCGTCTCAATTTGAACAGTTTGTATTCTGCTTTACAGTTGTTTGACTTAATTCAGACAAGACAGATGTGTTATGTTGCAACTTTATGTAGGAAATATTTAAACATTCAATAGCTTTTAATGTACTGTTTATTTACATTTTTTGTTTTAAACTCTTGTTTTCTATGCTTTTATAGTTATTTATGTATCAAGATAATTATAAGGATGTTAATTACCGAGGGAAACGTTTACTACCCGAGGGCCTCTGGCCCGAGGGTTAGTAAGTTTCGCAAGGTAATTGACTTCTAATAATTCACGTGATACATAAATAATTTTATTTTTTACTATCTAAAACATTTATTAACTAAAACATTTATTTTTATCAAGTATTTGGTAGCATGATTTTGAGTTTTAATTGATCAAGTTAGTTATTTTTTACTTCAAATTGTATTATAATTCCCTTGGGAATTAAAAATGTGATTATTATTTAGGTTACTAAGGTCTAAACGACTCATAATAAATCAGTAAAACATAAAATAAGTTTTAAATAAAAAATTAAAACAATTGATTTTAAATTTTGACTCAAATATCTTCGTGTTATCAAAACATCGTCAGGGGTTCCATGCCATCGATGTCCTAAAAATAAGACGAAAATATTTGAGGCAAAATTTAAAATTGTTTTAATTTTATATTCAAAGGCGAAGTAAACAAGAGTTTTAAAAAATGTTATTCAACATACTACGCCAAGAGTCAACGACAAATAGGGTAAATTGTACTGTTTATTCTTAAAAGAAAGCAAACGCATACTTCAGTTTTGTTATTTAACAAATCCAATAGCTTGTTGTATTCCTCCTATAGCTAGTAAACGTCACGCTATGTTTTTATTGTTCAAAGCCTTTTTGTACAATATCGCTCTTTTTTTCTTGAAACGAAAAAATTAACTTACTTTATCGATATTGAAAAAACAATTAATTAAAACAAAACAATAATTCCTAAACTGCTTAAATTTAAAATATCAAAGATGTGTACTTTTCCAATCAATTTAAACCATATAAGCCAGCTTAATTTTGAAAAGAGTTAAATATATATACAAAAAAGGTGGAAACGCCACACTCTCAACATAATATAGCAACCTAACAGTAACACACTAATTCAAAAACAATGATAATCACATAATTGTGAATTTACTGACATCTCACCGTTTGAAATTGAAAATTGCAAAAAACTGTTGACCTTTATATGTAATAGTTACAAGTGCCACAGATCACACACCGCAAACTTTAAAAATTCCCTTATTGTATTTAAGAAAAAATCACTTCACTAATAATAAAAATCAATTCCAAAATATTATTATTATTTTTATTAAAGATAGATTTCAATATTTTCATGAATCATTTAATGCAAGTTTAAACTGAAAACAATAGTTTATGTAAATTTATATGAATAGCACTCGCACAGAATTTAGAAACAATTCTTAAATAATGTTTTGTTTTTCTAATCACGTAAAAATATCGTCAATGTTAAACATACAAATTATGGATTCTAATTTCAAACCGATATTAATTTAATTAATTTTTTTTGTCAAATATATAAAAAATTTCAGAATAAATGTTTCTCTGTTTAACTCAACCGTCGGTATGAGATTAAAATAAATTCAATTACTTTGTATTTTCTTACAATAATTAAGTTTATTACTTTTTTGTTTTTAGTTGTTCAAGTATTTTGAATTATTTATTCTTGCAGTTAAATTAGATTGTATTGCTCAGCTTGATTTTGTTTAATGGAAAGTGTTTTGTAGAACAAAATTTAGATAAGAAACAAAAGAAAATTTGAATACTAAGTTGATTAAATTAAATTTTTTTTTGTTATTATAAATCAATCCGTTTCAAGAACTTCATAGCTAATTTAATTTATTTTTTCGTTTGATATCTCTATCTCATTAAATTACAACTATCCGGTAATTTAAATAATGTTTTTAATATAAAAAAAGTATTATTAAATGGTTTTTTGATTATAATCGAATTATTGTTAGAATTTAATATAACATTTAATATAACAACGAAGTAATATCAGGAAATCATGTATCATTTTTTGGCATTTTGAAGGTGATATAGTTTAATCATAAAACCTAATAATTGCGAATTTCTAACATGCAAATGCTTGCTGGATATATTAAAAAACTTCTTAACAGAATTAAAGTTTTTTAATAAGGCGGTAGTAAAATTAGATTTGGTAACCTGAAAATTTGTATAATTCTTATACGTAATAATAAGATATCTAAAATTTAAAATACATAATGAAAAAAGAATAAAAATTTTGTTAACTTAGTCATGACTAAAAAATTTTTAAAATGCAACAGTTGATTGGTTTTATCGGATATGGTGGTGGTACTTCTTTTCCGGAACGGAATTAATGACTTTCTCTTTAAACTTTAAATATAGGTGTGGATATATTTTAAAAATCCCTTGTATCGAACCCACGACCTTTGGATTAGAAGTCCAACGCGCTATCCTCTGCGCCAAAGGGACGGTTGTTGAAAATGTCTCAAAGTGAATCAATTGCCCATCGTTATTTTTTTATTGACAAGCTATAGAAACCAAAACAAATGTTTCCCATTGAAAACAATTTTAATATTTAAGCACGCCGCATGCATCAAAAACAATTAAGTTAGACTGAGGTAGGAGCTGAGCAGGTAGATTACAGAGACAACAATAATCGTGACTACAGTATTCGCATAAAAACACTCAAAAAAAAAACTAAGTAAATTTTACAAACTTTTTATAAATATACAACTCACAAAATTTTTTGATTACAAAAAAATTATTTGAAAAAACCAAAAATTTATTTGATTTATAAATTATTTTTGGATTTGAAGAAAAACTTGTAGTTTCATCAAAAAATTTTGTTAGTTGTATATTTACAAAAATTTTGTAAAAGTTTCCTTTATTTTTTTGAGTGAAGGCATCCAGTCTCTTTGAATGTTTATTAAAGGCAGTGTTCTGTGACGACACTAATATTTCTGCTAATATCACGATCAGTTAAGTATAGGCATAAAAGGCATACCTAAGAACAGAACTGTCTAGTTATATTACCAATGCACCAGTTTAAATTTGACAAACCGTGTTTAAGCTATATATAGCCATATATAGAGAGAGATTATAAAAAGACAAGCTAGTTCATTGAGTTCAAAAAGTTCTACTAGCCAAATAAGACTAAAGTTGAACTGATTAGTCATCTCATACCAATAAAATACCAATAAATACCAATTGCCTTTGCAGATCCCTAAGCATGACAAATTCAGTCTGAAAATAATGCAATGACACGCAGATGAATCGTCGGTTCTATACAATCAATAGTTTATATAATAGCAATACATAGAGACAGATTTGAATCTAACAGCCAAACTGGAGGCTATCTAAAAGTATTGATCCATTCGAAAAAATACAAAGAAACGTCTTTTGGTATGTTGAGTTGTTTACCGACGACACCCAAAGCAACATAATATGTATAAGTTATAAACTTGAAGATCCGCTTTGGCATAAGCCCACATATCATAAATCATAATGACCAAATTCAATGTAGCGCACGTTTTATGATAACAAAGTTGACTGGTAATCAAAATAACTATAACCGAATCCTTGATTTGTTTTAATATTTGGAAGAAAAAATTTAAATAGTTAAGCGAAACGCTAAATAAACTACCAATCAATTAATTTATACGAATATACATATATACTTACTTTTATTACCATTACAATTTATTTGAAAGCTTTCTTATTGACTTTCAAGTGATCGACTTACAAAAAAATTAAATTTGTTAAATAATGATTAGTTCGGTTAAAATTAATTTTCAATATTACAGCACATTGAATTATTTAATAATAAATTACTACTGCAAACTATTTTTATTAGATGAGTGTTAGAAGTGAGTGTTTTTGAAGGTTATAATATGGATTTGTGGTTTGACCTGACTTTTGAAACTTATGATTTCTTGGTAGTTATAGATGCTGAAAACCATATGGCAGCCAACAGTTCTGTGTGGTTTTCTGTGAAAAATATTTTGATAAATGATGGTCTGTTATCAGGTAGTACAGACAAATATTTCTGGATTCTCTTTGAACTCCGCCTTTGCATCTGGTGAATTCTCCTGCACAACCAGATAATTAGCAGGCAATTGTGCCTTTTTGGCTTTTATAGCCTTCATACGTACAAACAAAGGAACAGGAAAAAGCATTAGGAAAATCTGGTATTCAGGTCATAGAGTTTGTTCCGAACCCACAGGAAATTTTATGTATACATATCCCATCAAGCTTTTGCACTGTCTGTTGTTTCTTTTTCGAATATATGGAATAAAAACTGAAATGCGACACCGACATAATGAACGACTTTAAACATTTGGCTATCATATGATAATAATTTTTTAAGGACAAACTAACTAAGGCATATAGCAGATGCCATGTCAACTGAGTTAAGGATTTATACTTCAGCTAAATTGTGGAAATAACCTAGTTTATAGGAATAGGTTCATAATTTGGCTCGCATAGTTCATACTGCTATAAACTTCAACTAACTCATTTCACAAAAAATAAAACGCATGTACAAAGCTGTTTAGTATTGTGTAGAAAGTTCAGTTTAAAAAATTAAATACTTCACTTCTTCAATTTTTTAAAATTTGTATAAAGACAAATAATGTAGAATATAATATCTACTAACATTTTTGTTTACAATATTTATTATAATTTTATCTCACTACAAAATTTAAAATATTTAAATATTTTGAGTTTTGACAGAAAATATTATGAACATAACTTTAATCATGCGTCTTTAAATTTGGCTGGTCGTTGTAAATTGTATACAATACGAACTATAAGTTAGTTCGCAATTCGCATAGTTAAAAAACACATTGTTGACATAGCTTACAAATTAATTATTAAGCTTAGCTCTAGTGTATTGATTACGATATAGCTGAGTTAGCTTAGCTCAAGTGTATAGCAAATTAAGGCAAATTAGGTTTAAAACAGCATCTTGGATAAAAAAACACAGAAATAATATCGGTTCAATAGAGATTTGTTAGAACTAAAACACAAACAATAGCAAACAAAAACGCAAACAAAACGTCATCACGGCTATTGGAAAAGGTAGTATAAATCACGTAGGAGTTTCTACGGATGCTAGTAAGTAGTAACCACCAACTATTTAATAACTAATTAATTTATATTACTCTATTAATAACTAATTAATTTTTACTCCTAGTAACCACCAACTATTTAATGAAAAGTTGATGAAAATGAAAAATGGCTTGAATTTTTTGCTAGTGTCAAATGAAGAACAACGTTCAGAATTTTTAAAAGTTTGTCAATATTTCTTTGCCGTTTCAGCACATATAATGCGAACATAGCGCGAATATTCAGTTTGATGAATAGTCAGTGGACTGATGAGCGTAATAGATTTGATGTTGAAACTATTGAGAGTATTCTGTGTATAAAATTTAATTTCAAACCCGTTTCATGCGGTGAATTTTTCACTTTAATTCAAAAAAACGATCCAACGAAAAATATTCAAAGCAATAGTTATGAGTTTTGTTTATGCAATTATATTTACTTGAGAAGTATTATTTATTCTATATGGTTAAGCATAGCAATTGAAGTGTGCTAGTCCTGTTATTCTTTTAATTATTTAAAAATTAATTACCTTTCAAAAAACAAGAAGTTTAATCATATGAATTGTCATAATAGTTAATAAATGAAGATTTTTAAGTTGATAAAAAGTGTCCTCTTTTTTATTTAAATTCCTCTTTTGTTTACTTGGATTTCCTCTTTTTGTTATCAGCAGTTCTGGTCACCCTAGTGTCACGCGTGTAGATTTATCTTAAAAATAATGTTTAGTCTAAAATGGCTCGTTTATATATATGTATAAAGATTTATACGCTTAATGCCCGATTTCTTCAGTTCTAGATAAGTTGTCGATAACTTTATCTAGAAGATATCTTACAGAATCGGTTTTCTTCACCTTCGGTTAGGGTTTATCTACTCTAAAGTTATTCGTTCCTTGAGGTACCAGATATCTAGCAGATAAGAATGAAAGTAGTTTGACATATTTGTTAAATATATATTTAAATTTATATTTTTAAAGCTAAGTATGGTGGGCAAAAACAAAATTGCAAATTTGATAGAAGATTCACGAGGATATATAAATAAATCAAATCTTTATCTGGCTTGTTTCTTTTGAAATAAATTTCTCAGTTGTCTTGTTGTTTCAGTATCGATTGTAAATATGTCGCATTTTCAGAGTTTCTAAAAAAACATCTTAGAAGCTTCTAGAGACGTCTAAAGCCTTTAAAAAGAATGGTATTCTACTCTAGAGAGCTTACGTAGTCTTAAAAATATTAAAGTGGCCGTTTTCTGAATTTTCTAAATTCTGAGTTTTCTAAAGTCAAGATCTGAGTCAAGATCTCAGCAGAGATGGTCTCCCAATCATTGTTCTTGAATTTGATACAAAGTTAGACGAGTAGCATCAATAGCCGATGCTATAACATCAACAACAAAGGAAAAATTAAGCTCTTACACTTGAGCTCCTGGAGGCTGGATTTGGGGTATTTCAGTTAATGTTTTCGAAACGGTTGAGTTTAAAACACTTTATAAATGTTATTTTGTTTGTTTTTATTTTATTAATTCCTTTTTTATTAGTTTTAAACTTCTCACATTTGACAAGTTTTGAAAATAATTCACATTTCACAAGCATTTATTGAAAATAAACTCACTTCACAGCTATATTTAGTGTCGATAATATCGATAACTACAACCATATACAGAATAGTTATCTGTTAGATATGTAACCAGAGGTTTTAGTGAAGAAAATCAATTTTTAATTATCTGACGGATATCTTTATCTGGAAGATAGTTATTCGGAGGTATGAAGAAACCGGGCATTAGTATACTTTGAGCTTAAACCAGTCCGACCATTGCACAACCCTTGAAACTCACATCTGAAATGTCCCAAATGGATATTTTGTCATTAGATACATCCATTATATTGGTGAAATATATTTTAATATACAAATTTAAAAATGTTTGCCAGTCGTATATCTATATGACTTCTGAACATCATGGCAAACATTTTTAAATTTGTATATTAAAATATATTTCACAAATATACTGGGTGTATCTAATGACAAAATATCCATTTGGGACATTTCAGATGTGAGTTTCAAAGGTTGTGCTATGGACATGTATCCTCAAGCCCTCTGCTGCTCAACCAGTTGAACAATACGTCAGTATTTCATCATTTAGAATCCTGAATGTTCAATGGCTTATAGTGCAATCAAGACCCCAATATTCGTGTGATGATCGTGATCCGGCTTGTGAAACTGTGTAATAAAGATGTGCATTTTATATACTTGTTTGTATTTATGCTTGCAAGTCATTTAATTCATTGAAGTAAGTTGGCTTTTGTTGATGACTTCCTCGGAGCGTTTGTCCCAAAACAAAAACCGGCGATGGATAATTGATCGAGATGATGAAGGAGTTTTAAAGATACTTATCCCCGCCCTATATCTCTCTTGCCCTGATAGCCAAAAACTTAATGCCTATTTTTAATACAATGGAAGTTATAATTTTCCAGTTCAGTTAAGCAACTATTTCTTTAACTAAATTTGAACCACGAACCTTGCCACATTAAATACTCATCACAGCGTCATATATTTCATTTACTTTGAAGTCTGAGTTTCCTGTGCTTTAGTGAATCCTCCGTATCATCAGAGAGCAAATTGTGAAGTACTAAATCTTTGTTTTGATGTGCATATACAATGCAAAACCATTATAATTTAGAAGTTATCAGTTGTAACTTCCCAAGGGCGGTGATAATTTGAAATAATTTTTTGCCAAAAATTTCGAAAGCAGGTAGATTGCCGAGGGCTATTATCAATACCACTTGCTTGAGGAATTTTCCAAAAATATTATGAGAATTTATCAACGAACGAGGGGAATTCGTTTAGAAAATTTTTTGCCATTTTTCATTTCTTTATATATTTTTTATGAATTATACGTTGGCCTACTGTGATATCAGTCAATTATTTCAAGATTAGACTGATCATTTTTAATATCCCAGTAGGCCAGACTTATAAATATTTGTTATTAGTATAATTCAAATTTTATTGGTGAAATTGAATGAAGTCATTACATTTTAGAGAATTTCATTGGTTTAAATTAAAATAAACCTAATGCAAAAAATTTTCAGTTGTAATTTCCCAAGCGGTGATAATTCGTAATAATTTTTTGCCAAAAATTTCGAAAGCAAGTATATTGATAAAAGCACGAGGCCGTAGGCAGAGGGCTATTATCAATACCACTTGCTTGAGGAATTTTTCAAAATATTATGAGAATTTATCAACGAACGAGAGGAATTCGTTTAGAAATTTTTTTGCCATTTTTCATTTCTTTATATATTTTTTATGAATTATACGTTGGCCTACTGATATAAGTTAATTATTTCAAAAGTAGACTGAAGTTTTTTTGCCTTAGTTTTATTTTAATTTAACACAATGAAATTCTCTAAAATGTAATGACATCATTCAATTTCACCAATAACATTTGAATTATACTAATAACAAATAGTTATACGTCTGGCCTACCGGGATATTAAAAATTATCAGTTGTAATTTCCCAAGGGCGGTGATAATTCGAAATAATTTTTTGCTAAAAATTTCGAAAGCAAGTTATATATTTTTTATGAATTATACGTTGGCCTACTGTGATATCAGTTAATTATTTCAAAATTAGACTGATAATTTTTAATATCCCAGTAGGGATAAGGATTGGCTCTGAAGATTGAGATGGGTCGGGCTTGATTGGGATGTAATATTAAGACTAAAAGTATTTTTTCGTCTGAGTAAAGTTGTTCTTTATCATGAAGTTCATCGATCTCGGAATTGATTAAGTACGCCTTGTTGCCATTACGGAACTTTCTTGCTATTATATAGATTATATATGAAAATATGTAGTTTGAAACGACCATCGTTAAATAACAATTAATTCAGAACTGGCACGGACCAGGGGAATCCGACTGTCTAATTAAAACAAAGCATTGTGATGGCCCTAGCGGGTTATGACACAATGTGATTTCTGCCCAGTGCTCTGAATGTCAACGTGAAGAAATTCAAGCAAGCGCGGGTAAACGGCGGGACTAACTATGACTCTCTTAAGGTAGCCAAAGGCCTCGTCTTCTAATTAGTGACGCGCATGAATGGATTAACAAATGCGACAAGAAAAGAATGTCCCTATCTACTTTCTAACGAAACCACAGCCAAGGGAACGGACTTGGAATAATTAGCGGGGAAAGAAAACCCTTTTGAACTTGACTCTAGTCTGGCACTGTAAGGACACATAAGAGGTGTAGCATAAGTACGGCCTCGTTTTGTTATCAATATACTTGCTTTCGAAATTTTTGGCAAAAAATTATTTCGAATTATCACCGCCCTTGGGAAATTACTACTGATAATTTTTAATATCCCAGTAGGCCATACGTATAAATATTTGTCATTAGTATAATTCAAATTTTATTGGTGAAATTGAATGATGTCATTACATTTTAGAGAATTTTATTGGTTTAAATTAAAATAAAACTAAGGCAAAAAATTTTCAACGAAATTTTACATTTTCTTCTATTTCTTTAAAAATATCGATAACATATACATCAACTGCAACAGCAAGCACATACAAAAGAAGAAAATTGTTGAAATTCATAAACAAGAATAATATGTTGTGACATATTATGATTGGTATATGGTCATCAATATTTCATATAAGCAAATTAAAATTATCTAATTGCAGTAAATTGTGAAATCTCATAGATAATTTTGCAAAATAAATATAGTGGTGTTACATATGAAATCCCATGTAGCACCACCATCATAAGAATTAAGTAAAAAACTATCAATAAAAATTCACATTATACAGCAATTAGATAATTTTAACTTGCTTATGAGTTATGAAGTATGTATTATTATAATATTAATCACTATATATCAAGTAAAATATATAACATTTCATTTTTATTTAGCGCATAAAAAACACTGAAATTTTCAAAAAATTTCATACATAGCTTGAAAATTTTCAACAACTTTCATGTTTGGCTATTCGCTTTATAATAATAATGGGTTATAAATTTTGCTTGGAATATAGTGATCAATACTTTATAAACAAATACAAATGATATAAAATTAGATTAAAATGTGAAATTTAATTAATGATTTAATAAATTGTATAGTGATGTTACATATATCAATACTATGTAAATTTTTGGAACATTTTCTTTGATTGCACATCTGTGGTGTCAATGTGGGAAACATCTGAACTAAAAAATTCTTGTAAACGAAAAAAATATAAATTTACTTACCTCAAATTTTAAATAAAGTATATATGTAGTAGCAATAATTAACATAAGATAAAGTAGTAACAATAGAAAACATTTAGGCGTTTTCAGAAAAAAAAATTACAGCAAGTACAAAAAATTTGTTACTTACTTCTTTTTATTTAATCATAACGGTATAATAGATATTTGGAAAACTGACTTTAAAATATGATTCTTCTAAGCGATACTTCTTTTAGTGGTCGCACTGTGCATCTCTTCACTTTTAGTATATAAATAAACCGTTGCTTAGGATTTAATCAATAATAATAACACAAAGTGTTTGTCTGACTCTGTGTGCTCTTTAGAAACAACATTTCTTTTTTCATTAATTGTAAATTAATTAATTGGTCGTAAATTATTATTGCATTGGCAATTTTTACTGTAATTGCTGTTACTCTATTGAGTTATGGTAGATCAGCATTAAAAACAATTGCATATTATTTAGTTTTAGTCTTTTCTTTTATTATCATGATCAAATTATACATGTTTTACGAAGTTTCACACTTGCAGACAATCAAGTTTATAGAAACACATACTCAAATTAGCTTTAACAACCAATTTGTGTTTTGTGATTTGTCAAATATCATATGCTGATGTTGGCTACCAAATCCGTTAATTCAGTTCTGCATCGGCTTGCTTTGTTGTCAGAGCTGCCACCACATATTCTAAAAATTGACATCTCACCTTCTTAGAAAAATTGATGCTCCATATCTTTGCAATGGAAATTTGAACCGTTTTTTTTTTAAAGTGGTATAAGTTCATTTTTTCATATATTGAGATATTTAAGAATTTGCGTTTGCATTAATATAAAAATTAAAAATACAGGCAAATGTAACTAAAATTTTGTGATATTTTTCAATATTTAATTTTATTATGCAATAATAGTTATTTAAAATTAGCGATGTATATCAAACATAACTTTTTGTTAAAGTACATGTATTTTTATCTCTGTTTAGATATTGTTACGTTTTTCTAAGCTTCCTTCGAATTGGCCTAACTCACAATTCGATAAACGTAATTCCCAATCACTTTCTGAGTTCGATCACTGATTAGTAAGCAAACACACCAGGTTTTATTAAGTATTCAACACCTTAATTGTTTCACAACAACAGGAAAACAATGCAGCAAACAATATTCCTAACTAGAATATTCTTTTAACAGCTTCGGAAACTCCAACGGTTTATTGTAGAAATTTCCAGTACACCACGTTCAAAATAATACACAAAATATTTCTACTCAATAACACTTATAACTTTATTACACTTATAACTTTACACAAAAACTAATTTAAAGATCACTTTTATAATTTTAACTTCACAATCGCAGGTTTAAAATAAAATTAATTTAAAAACTACAAGAAGCAATTTCCTTATATACATTCTGCTTAATCTCTAGAAATTTCTAGGTCACCTTTTAGAAACCTTGAGAAAATATTAGGATATTCGATTATTTTACGTTACGTTGATTTGATTCATAAAATCATAAAACGAATAGACCTTAATTCTAAGAACATGTACAACAACAACAACAACACTATTCATTTCATTCACTTTCTGTTGTGTTTTGTTGATTTTATTTTCCTGGAAGTGACCGTAATCGTTTAGATCTTTCTGTAATCGTCTAGATTTTTCTGCAATCGTAACAATATGTATTATAAAACTAACACGAAACATCAATACGTTGTCGGAAAATTATAACAGATCATAAATTAACATAATTTAGTGAAAAGAAGATATAATCAGCAAACTACTCAAAACCTCTCCATTTACCGTTTCGAGACAATATTTCAAAATCACAAATTCATATTTCTTTCAAAATTCCAAAAATATTGTAAAATAAAAAATTCAAACTTTTTTCAAACAAAATTCTAAAAATATTTCAAAAATTATTACAAAATCACAGATTAAAATTTAAAACTTTTTTCAAAAATTCTAAAAATATTGCAAAAATTATAACAAAATCAAAAATTGTAACTTTTTCCAAAATTATAAAAATTATAATAAAATCACAAATTTAAAATTTTCCAAATTTCCAAAAATATTCTAAAAATTCTTACAAAATCAAAAATTGAAACTTTTTTCAAAATTCTAAAAATATGTATATATATAAAATTCAAAAACTCCATCAATTCCTCACAATTCTAAAAATATTCCAAAAATTAGAATAAAATCAAAAATTTAAACTTTTTCTAAATTCTATTAATATTCCAAAAATTCTTAAAAATTCAAAACTTGAAACTTTTTTCAAAATTCTAAAAATATATATAAAATTTAAAAATTTTTGTTTTCAAAATTCTTAAAATATTCTTAAATATTCTCAAAAATTGGAATAAAATCAAATATTTAAACTATTTCTAAATTTTAATAATATTCCAAAAATTCTTAAAAATTCAAAAACTCAAACTTTTTTCAAAACTCTAAAAATATTGCAAAAATTATAACAAATTCAAAAATGTCCAATTTCATTTTCAATTACATTTTCAGCATTTCATTCAAAAACCTTCCATTTAGCGATTCGAGAAAATATCACAAAATCACAAATTCATATATCTTTCAAAATTCCAAAAATATTGTAAAAATTATAATAAAATCAAACATTTTTTAAAATTTTAAAAATATTCCAAAAATTGAAACATTTTTCAAAATTCCAAAAATTATAATAAAATCAAAAATTTAAAATTTTTCAAAATTCCAAAAATATTCCAAAAATTCTTATAAAATCAAAAATTGAAACTTTTTCCAAAATTCTAAAAATATTGCAAAAATTATTACAAAATCAAAAATACAAACATGTTTCAAAATTCCAAAAATATTTCAAAAACTAAAACAAATTAAAAAATTTCCATGTCCAATTTCATTTTCAATTACATTTTACGTCATAAAAACAGCTACATTTTTTTCCAAGAAATTGGCTAAAAAAATAAATGAAATCATTTTTTGACACGCTTGACATTATTTTTTTGACAAACTTATAATGCCATAATTCTCTATAATAATAATAAATTTTCATATCAAACAAATTATTAATTTTATTTTTTGAATTGGGTAAAAAAATAAATAAAATCTTTCTTTTGACACACTTGACAACATTTTTTTGACAAACTTATAATACCATAATTCTCAATAATAATAATAAAATTTCAATTCAAACAAAATTTTAATTTAATTTTTTTCCAAAAAATTGGGTAAAAAAATAAATAAAAATCTTTCTTTTGACACACTTGACAACATTTTTTTGACAAACTTATAATGCAATAATCTAGATTTTGGTCTCACATACCAATCCCGACCATCAAGGTCTCCAAATTCAATGTTCCTACTCGTAATCACTTAAAATTTTTTAAGCAAAAAATATGCAAATTTCCTGGTTTTGACACACTTAACGATTTTTTTGACACACTTCCGGTACAGTTATCGAACACATCGTCCTTTCGGCTCCTTTCGGCTCTTAAAATCCGTCCAGCGGTTTTCTAGATTTCGTCGGTTGTGACGGCCGTACGTCCGGCCGACAGACAGACATACATTTTTTTTTGCTTTTTTAGAATCAGTAGGTCCTAAAACGTCGAGAAATGCCAAAAAAAGTGGGGGTAAGAATTTCACTTTGAGCTCATGAATGTAATACTTAGGTCTTTCAGACCGAAGTAGTAATTGATTTTTTGGCGCCAAATGTACTTATACCACTTTCAATAGTAACATGTTCTAAAAAATAAGAACAAGAGGAAGTATACTGTATAAGTCCCATGTAAATGGGTCATTCTTTTACCGACACATTTTTGATTTGGCTGAAATTTTTTTTATGCGTTTTATATCGAAAAAAAGATATGGGTGTTCGAGGATTTTTTTTTGGAAAATATAGCGGTTCTAAATTTCTTGATGAGTTATTTTCAAAAACTCATAACTTCGGTTCTATTAAAGATAGAAACTTCTGTTTTGTTTTATTTTAAGGTTAAAAGATGCTAGTTTAAAAAAAAATAAAATTAACAAAAGTTATTCTATTGTTATAAACAAATAAAATGTTGAAATCGATCTTTAGCCATTTGTCCACCCACGCTCCACCCCAAATCGGGCTCTATTGAAGGTATGATTATATATATAAAAAGAGGCCATCATTATCTTTCTAAAACTACCACTAACTCAATTTTTCCCAAAAGTCAAGATGTTCCCAGATTTCCGTTTTGGGTCACTAAAAATACTAAGCAAACATATAACAAAAAAATTAAACATGCGTGACTAATGACTACGTCAAATTTAGTCCTTTGAGAACTAAACTTAAATGGGAAATGAAAAATGATTACAAAAACTATTTATGTAATATTGAGTCTCAAATCAGAATGCCTGAACAATCCTAAGTTGTTCTGGAATTTCGTTGAAACCAAAAAAAATAACAACAATACCTTACCATCTTAAATGCAATTTGGTAATAATACTGTGTCAGGAGATGTTGAAATTTGTAATGCATTTGCTGAGTTTTTTTAGAGCACGTATACAGTTGATGATACATGGGATAATTCTGTTGATGGTATATATATTGAACCTCTAAATGCATTGCCCCCTTTAACGATTGAATATAATATGGTTTATAAGCTACTTAATTCATTGGATATAAAAAAAGGTGCTGGACCTGACCTCATACCACCTATAATTTCCAAAAAATGTTCCAGTACGTTATCAAAACCTCTTCAAATAATTTTCAATATATCATTGTTAAATGGAATATTTCCATCAGTTTGGAAGAAATCTAAAGTAGTACCTATCTTCAAAAGTGGCAGTAAGGAAAATATCGACAATTATAGACCAATATCTATAATTAGTTGTCCAGCAAAAATATTCGAAAAAATCATCGTCACACATATATACAAATATCTTTCACTTCACATCGTATAGCAGCATGGATTTATGAGACGACGATCTACTGAAACTAATCTGGTTACATTTGAAAATAATATTTCGAGAGCTCTTGATCGAAAACAACTAGTGGATGTCATATATACAGATTTTTCTAAAGCCTTTGATAAGGTAAAACATCCTATTTTACTTTATAAACTAGCTGCACTTGGAATCCATGGTAACTTATTTAGGTGGATTAAGAGCTATATCATGAATCGAACACAATATGTTTGTATTAATAATTCTACTTCAAAAGTATTATTCCCAATCTCTGGCGTATCACAAGGCTCTAATTTAGGACCCTTTTCATTTATATTATTTATAAATGACATCAAAGCTTGCGTCGTGAACTCGGATTTCATTGTGTATGTTGATGATCTGAAAATTTATAAAGAAATTAAAGATATTGATGACTGCATTAAGCTCCAAGATTATATTAATAATTTTACAGATTATTGTCGAAAATCAATGTTACATCTAAACATTTACAAGTGCTCAATCATGACATTTTCTCTTAAAACAAAAAATGATGTTTTATATGACTGACTATGAAGATACAAAATAGATCATTGAATAGAGTTGAAATCATTAAGGATCTGGGAGTGACATTTAAGAAAAACTTTTCTTTCGAATTATATATCAGCAATATTATCAGGAAAGCTAATAAGATGTTGGATTTCATTTTTCGAATATGCGTGAATCGCTAAAAAATGTTGATGTCTTCGTATTATTATATCAGTCCTTGGTTCGTTCTCAACTTGAATACAGTCCAATAATTTGGTCTCCATTTCAATCTACTCTACTTATATTGATATGCTAGAAAAAAATACAGAGGAAATTTATTTATCGACTGTTTAAAAAGCGAATTTTGAACACCTGATTACAACTATAATATACTTGCAGCAAGCATCGGACTTCATCATTTGAGTGTTCGTCGCGATATAAGTCACCTGAAGTTCGTATATAAATCATTTAATGGAATGACTGATATATCAAGTCATATCAGTAGCTATAACTTCAATGTTCCTGCCACGAATAACAGGCAACATCAAGTTTTTTATTCCAATAATAGCAGGATTAATATTGGACTGAATGCTCCAGTAAACACGATGATGTTAATATGGAACAAATATTGCACGATATCTGAAGTTGATCTCTTCTTCACACCTAAATATAAATTTAATAAGTATTTATTTGGTATTTTTTGTATTAAATTTCTAGATATTACGATGTGTGAATTCATAGGATGAGAGAATATTTCGTTAACATCTAAGTCAACATTCTAATCAACATCCTAAGTCACGAGTGTAAAGTCATTATTGATTGTTGCCAATCAATGCGAAGTAATAAGTTTTTGAAATCCATAAATTAAATTAATTTAATTCGATTATTTTTTCAAGATTTGTCACTTTTGTTGTTGTTTGTTATTTTTAACCGACTTCCAAAAAGAAGGAGGTTCTGTGTTTCACTGTAGGGTTTTTTTTAATGTATGTACACCGATTTCTCAAAAACGGCTCGTTCGATTTGGATGATTTAAATTGTGTTCTATTTGGGTTTATTCACAGAGGGTCCCATAATTTTTTTTATGATGTGAAAAATACCGTTAGTCAGAAAATTGGAAAAAACCATATTTTTTATGCATTTTCGTTGATTTCGTCAAAACATATTATTCTGTTTGTTTGTTGTGGGCAGTATTATATTGCTATACTTGTCGAGGTTATCGTAAATAATTTTCTATGACGGGTAATGTGTATGCCGTTTGTGCAAAAAATCATAAAACCATAATTAATAGATTGTCACTGATGAAAGTTTTTCCGGTATTTGAAGTTATTACTTTTAAAACGCTTTCTAGCCGACATTTGCTTTATGACTTCACTAAAAATAAAAAAATTAAAAAACCGTTTTGAAAAGAAATAGAACCGACTTCAGAAAAAACAAAAGAGGCACAAACAAGTGAAAAATAACTCTATTATGGCTTTTATAGACAAAAATAAATTACATTTTGATTAATTTAATTTAATTATGCTTTACTATAGACAAAAAAATTACGCTATTAAAAAAGTTACTATATTAAAATAGTTACTTTTTAACCGACTTCAAAAAAGCAGGAGGTTCTGTGTTCCACTGTAGGTTTTTTTATATGTAGTACACTGATTTCTCAAAAACGGCTCGTTCGATTTAGATGATTTGATTTAAATTTTATTCTATTTGAGTTCATTCCCAGAGGGTCCCATAATTGTTTCTTTGATGTGAAAAATACCGTTATCCAGAAAATTAGAAAAAACCATATTTTTAATGCATTTTCGCTGATTTCGTCAAAACATATTAATCTGTTTGGATATTTTGGGCAGTATTATATTGCTATACATGTCAAGGTTATCGTAAATAATTTTCTATCACGGGAAATATGTATACCATTTGTGCAAAAAATCGCAAAACCATAATTAATAGATTGTCACTGATGAAAGTTTTTCCAGCATTTGAAGTTATTACTTTTAGAACGCTTTCTAGCCGACATTTGCTTTATAACTACACTAAAAATAAAAAACTTTAAAAAAAAAATAGAACCGACTTCAGAAAAAAAAAGAGGCACAAAAAAGTGAAAAATAACTCAATTGTTGCTTTTAGAAACAAAAATACGTTACATTTTAATTAATTTAATTTAATTATACCTTACTATAGACAAAAAAATTACGCTATTATAAAAAGTTACTATATTAAAATAGTTACTTTTTATTATAATTATTATAGTTATTATAGTTGTTATAATAGCTATTATATTTTAAAAGTTATTTGTAGTACAAAACTGTTCGAAGTCGGTGCCACATTGACGAAAAACCGACTAATATGTCTCGGGCTTGGCACCGATTACCAACAGTTTTGTACTACAAATAACTTTTAAAATATAATAGCTATTATAACAACTATAATAACTATAATAATTATAATAAAAAGTAACTATTTTAATATAGTAACTTTGTATAATAGCGTATTTTTTTTGTCTATAGTAAGGTATAATTAAATTAAATTAATTAAAATGTAACGTATTTTTGTTTCTAAAAGCAACAATTGAGTTATTTTTCACTTTTTTGTGCCTCTTTTTTTTCTGAAGTCGGTTCTATTTTTTTTTTAAAAGTCTTTTGTTTAATTAATTTTCTATTACTTTTTTTTTTAACTATTTTTGTATAATTGTTTTGATTGATTCTTGTACTAATTTTGATTTTGTTACACATGTATTGGGCGTTTACCGTCTGTTTTGTGTACTTTAGATAAATAAATAAATAAATAAAAGTGGACTTATACCACTTTCAAAAAAACAGTTCATTTAGTACCGAAGAAATAGATTTTGAACAATAAAATCAAAGCAACAGTTTGTTAGAGTTAAAATTAATGTGGAAAATTTCAGGTACACAACACAAATGATGCCAAAATTTACGCGTTTACAATTATAAACAAATCTTGACTTTGCAATGACCATAAACAACGTGCGTGTGTAATACAAATATTTACAAATAATACCTAACAGGTATTAATACCTAACAAGCAGAAATTGAAAGAAAAAATTCGGTTATTACAACCTCTTTTGTGCCAACCGAATATTCTTTATCATAATTATCTCAAATTAGATTATTTATACAAAACGAAAATATCTACTTAAAATCCTGACATTCTAAGATGGGTTGTTGTACGATTAAGTTCGGACTTCAGTATGGTGCATGTTTTGGTTTATTCTTTCAGTTGATTTGTCGTTCGCTAAGAGTAGTAACAACTCATTTCTCTGGATTTCAAAAGGCTCACGGTAAGGTATAACAACCCCTTGCCAATTTTAAAAGTTTTCATCGACATTTTTATGAAATTTTGAAAAAATATGATGAAAGGAATCTCTGGATTTCCCCATACAAAATAAAAATAGCCAAAATCTTGCCATTTCTAGGTAGAATCGTTGTTCGATTAAACTTGGACAAACTTTTTGTGACGTCCAATAAACGATATAACACCTATATTTGTTTGCGACACATTTCATTTTCATTTAATAAACTTACAATGCTATTTTACCTCTATTTCAACAGGGTGATTTTTATAGAAAAATGAAAAGATTAGGTCATATCCAATATAATTATGAAGAAAAATTGTGCGGAAATGTAAGGGGCCAAAAGTCATAGGGTGACAAAACATTTTTCACGAAAAATGAGTAGACACTGATTTAATAATAATACATTTCAATTTTATTTTTATTTAGCCTGACATCTAATTTACAACAAAATGTTTGTTAAATTAATTAAAATTTATAATTTGTGTAAATAAAATAAGCCTCATATCTTCAGTTTTGGAATCTAATTCCTAAGGAAGGTGATTATAATTGGTGAAAGAATGACTGAGTTTGCATTATCAAATAATTTGAGAATTGCCAGTACGTTCTTTCCGCATCGATCGATTCATAAGCAGACTTGGGTCTCACCGAATGGAAACACTCAAAATCAAATTGATCACGTTCTAGTAACAGGACGTTTCTTTTCGAGCGGAAGGGAAGTGATTGGAAGTGATCACTTCCTTGTATGTGCAACGATAAGGTTCCACTTCCCAAATCCAGGCATTCCAAAATTCAATCAACGGAAACGTTTTAACATCTCATCATTAAAGAATGCTGAAACAGAAGAGAGATATCAAATCCATATTGCCGAAACATTAGATAAATCAGAAACCATTAACGGTTCTTTGAGCAAATAAGTCTTCTTAACTTTGAGCAAATAAGTCATGGTATTTGCTCAAAGATGTTGTCTTAAGCGATGCTGAGAGAATACTTGGACGACCACAGAACCACTCCCAGAAGCCATGGATGGATCAAGCATGCCTTGACGCTATTCAATACAAAAGGGATTGCTATCTGAAGTGTCTACAAGGACGCAACATCAGGTCCACGAAGGAGAACCATAAACTGGCAAGATAAGCCGTTACAAAGCTGTGTAGACGAACAAAGCGAGAATGGTGGAAGAGGCAGTGTGAGGAGATTGAAAGCTTCAATAAGGAACATCAATCTCGCAACTTCTTTCAACAGGTTGAAACCTTAAAGAAGGGTCCTCAACCTAGATCGACTGCTATTCAAAACGAAGATGGGGAGCTACAAGTAGACCTTAAAAATATTTTAGATACTTGGGCCGCTTATTTTGAGAATCTTCTCAACTTAAGTGACCAGCAACAAGTCGGGCGACGAGAAAAGCTTATTCGTGCGTCAAAATTACATGTAGACGAACCAACCAAAGAGGAATTCGGAGTGGCACTGTCAAAATTAAAACGCAATAAAGCACCTGGTATCGACGAGATAACATCCGAAATGATTGTACATGGTGGCGAAACTCTATCCTTAAGATTGTTTGAACTTGTTCAAATGATCTGGAGGATTGAAACCATGCCACAGGACTGGAACACAGCTATGCTGATACCAATCCATAAAAAAGGTAATCGCCTACAATGTGCAAACTATAGAGGAATCGCTCTGCTTTGCACAGCATATAAGATCTTTTCCTACATTTTGCTATCCAAAATATATCCTTTTGCTGAACAACTGTTTGGAGAATATCAGTGTGGTTTCCGGCGGGGCCGAGGTACTACTGATGCACTTTTCTCGATAAGGATGATTTTGAAAAAGTGTCGAGAGTTCAACATACCTGTGCACCAACTTTTCATTGATTTCAGGCAGGCCTACGACTCTCTCGAACGAGAGACTCTATGGTCTGCTCTGGTGTCAATGGGAATTCTTGGTAAACTGGTATCACTATGCAAAATGACAGTACAGAACTATCAATGCTGTGTACGAGTAGAGAACGAAATATCAAAGTTTTTTAAAGTCGACTTCGGTTTAAGAAAAGTTGATGCTATCTCTCCTATACTTTTTAATCTAGCCTTGGAATGTGTGCCGTCAAAAGAAACTACCGACTAATAACAATATCTTGTCAATAAATTCAGTACAGATGATTGCTTACGCTGATGATGTTGTCATCCTCGGCCGAAGTGAAGCTGTTATGAGTGAGACTTTCAAGTCGCTTGAGAGTGGTGCTAGGAAAATTGGTCTGCAAATTAACTACAATAAAACCAAACATATGAATGTTTCAAGAGAGGCTGAGAAGAAAGATTTGATGTGCGGCGATGAACGAATTGAGGGAGTTGAATCCTTTAAATATTTGGGATCAATGCTTGACTCAAACAACAGCATACTTACAGATATAAAAGCTCGAATCGTTGCAGGTAATCCAACTTTCTACTCAATTAAACCTCTCCTTGGATCACCGTATGTATCAACTAACACCAAGCTCAAGTTATACAAGCCAATGATTATACCGGTCGTGATGTATGGGTACAAACTGTGTTATCTGTATTTGAGCGTAAGATCCTACGCTACATTTTTGGTCCACTTAAGACAGACAATGGAGAGTGTAGAACCCGGTATAACTTTGAGATCAGAGACGTTCTTGAGGGTCCTGATATAATAGGTTGTATCCACTCTAATAGGATTGCTTGGTTTGGGCATGTTCTACGAGCCGATTCACAGTCTGGAATGATTAGAAAAATGTACGTTAGTACCCCAGGGGACCAGTATCCCAGGGCACCCAGTACCCCAGGGGAGTGGGCGACCGCGAGGTAGACCACGACTACAATGGGCGACTGACGTAATAAACGACCTTAAACAAATCGGCTGGCATGGTAATTATGTCGCTGTTGCGAATGACCGTGGTGAATATTCAAAGCTGATTAGGCTGGCAACGCTCCTACATGGAGCATAAACGCCTTTTAAAAAAATTTATGATATAATAAATAATAAATTTATGAAACTGGTAAAACTTTTATGGTATCGGTTGAAGACCGAAAGAGTTCAACATTCATTCCAATATTTGAGGAATGGATTTTACCCGATACATTAATTATATCAGATTATTAGAAAATTTATGATTGCTTCGAATACAAAAGTTGTCAACAGTTTAAAAAGTAAAACATTCTTTAAATTTCAAGGATCTTGATGTCGATATATTAACATTTTCTGATTTTCAACCGAAAATTTTATATTTTTTTTACGATTATATCCCATACTAGCAAAGTTCTCAAGTTTGAGTTATACCAGCTTCTAAGTGGAAAATATTTATATTTTACTTCTATAAAGTTTGAATACAACTTCCATAGAGAAGTTTTCCCCACCACCGGAGTGAAAGTTTCTAAAATACTTCTATATTTAATATTAGAAGCTTTACCGATACTTATCTACACAACACTAAATAAAGCTTCCGAAAAAAGGTTATATAGAAGTTATAGCTGTCATTAGAAATGAAGTTGGTTCGGTTGTAACTGTTGAAAGATCTTATAGAAGCACAGTTGCCATATTTTTAAAATTGCTTCAATATCCAACCTTTCGAAGTTTTACCGAGACTGTTTTGCGGAAATGAAATATGTCAAACTGGCGGAAGCTATTGCTTCTATTATTTCAAGTAGAGGCGCTTATACGAAATTGAAATCGTTTCGTTTTTGTCAGAAACGTATTGTGCATATTGTATAAGGTGGTTTTTGTTTTTTAATGTATTATTTAGACATATTTTGCACAATATAAAACATTCTTTATTTAGAGTCTTGAAATAGACAAAAAAAATCAATCAAAATCATAATCAAGTAGAGAGTCAGAATCAAAAATCAAGTGGAATAGAGAAAATTTAAAGATTATTTGGCTAAGTTTTATGAATAATGGTATATGAATTTTCTTTACATTTCTGAGAGCTAAACTCGTCAGAAAGAACTGAGGCGATACAGAGTTTCATAATTGGATGGTGTGATATATCGTTGCTTGTATTGTTATTGTTTTATATTTATATAACATTTTTAAAAATTAACTGCGTTCATCAGCACCTTAGTACGCATGTTGTTGTGACACCTATTAAAAATCCAATCACAAAACTTTTTATTTAAAAAAAAATATTGTTCAAATAAAGGTGTAAGTACAGTGCACACTAAAAGTTAATGATTAAAAAAATATAACCCCTTAATGTTGCTATACATAAAATCTTTGAACTATAATAAAACAAATAGAAAAAAGGTTTGTCAATATTCTTTTACGTCTCTTAAAAGAAAAAAATCTTTTAAGAACGTAAAACGCAGATTATGATTTCATCGATAAAAAACGCATTGAAGTTACATGTCACATACCTTTTTCCATAAAAAGTAAGCCCCTGAATTATACTATATTTTATACATCTAAATTAAAAAACTAAATTCTATGGAAGTCTAATGGTCCAAATACATGTGCAGAATTCTGCATGCAGCGCAATTAGAACATGTGTTGTTATATGAGAGCAATTACATGTAAATTCTGCATGCAGAAAAATTCTGCAAGATATCTCTAATTCTAATTTCGCTGCACAGAGGCAGTGCTACCACAATAAAAAAAAACAAAAACTACTTGAAAACTCAGATAAAAATCGATTATTTTGACATTTTGTTTGAAAATGAATTATGCCCAAAATACATGTGCAGAAAGTCTGCACGCAGTGCTGCATGCATATCTGCATCTAAAATAGATGTGCAGAATTTTTATATAATTGACGTGCAGAATTTTCGTAGCAATGACAGTATTAATTTCGTAATAATGACTCTTATGTATTATGAAATAGTTATAAGTGAAAGTTGTCGCAATTTAAAGAAAACTGGCTTTTTTAATTAAAAGATAGAAGAAAATAATTGAATCGTTGTCTGTAAAAACGTTTATTTCTAAATTAAAATTTAAGTTCAAATTACATATACCACTGTTTCCGATAATCCTTTCCCAAAAATTTATTTATCAACAATATTAGTTTTAATTATTTTATAATTTGGATTATTTACAATATTTGAATATCTTTATAAACAAATAATCATTACGAAAATAATTTTATTTTCAAAAAATTTCATTCATTTTTATTTGAGTTATTAAAAACATAATTCATTTTCAAACAAAATGTCAAAATAATCGATTTTTATCTGAGTTTTCAAGTAGTTTTTGTTTTTTTTTATTGTGGTAGCACTGCCTCTGTGCAGCGAAATTAGAATTAGAGATATCTTGCAGAATTTTTCTGCATGCAGAATTTACATGTAATTGCTCTCATATAACAACACATGTTCTAATTGCGCTGCATGCAGAATTCTGCACATGTATTTGGACCATTATGTTTTTAATAACTCAAATAAAAATGAATGAAATTTTTTGAAAATAAAATTATTTTCGTAATGATTATTTGTTTATAAAGATATTCAAATATTGTAAATAATCCAAATTATAAAATAATTAAAACTAATATTGTTGATAAATAAATTTTTGGGAAAGGATTATCGGAAACAGTGGTATATGTAATTTGAACTTAAATTTTAATTTAGAAATAAACGTTTTTACAGACAACGATTCAATTATTTTCTTCTATCTTTTAATTAAAAAAGCCAGTTTTCTTTAAATTGCGACAACTTTCACTTATAACTATTTCATAATACATAAGAGTCATTATTACGAAATTAATACTGTCATTGCTACGAAAATTCTGCACGTCAATTATATAAAAATTCTGCACATCTATTTTAGATGCAGATATGCATGCAGCACTGCGTGCAGACTTTCTGCACATGTATTTTGGGCATTAATAGAAGTTATTGTTATTGCAACTACTATCAAAAATATTTAATGTTTCTTAACATTTAAATTAACCAGCGTGCAGGACAAACGATCCCAGGGTTCGAAACTTGGTGCGACCGTAAACAAAAACTTAAATTTAAATACAATATATGTAATAACATAGCAACTACAATAATTACGTTAAAAAAGGGTAGATACTAGATATATAAAAAACATTGTAATATTTGTCACATTTTTAATATTTTCTATAAGACTTCTAAAGGTTGCTTAAAATAAGGTATTAGAAGCACTTTGCCGAAGCTTTAACCTGAGTAACCATAAATTCTATTCAGCTTGCATAACTGCTTACAAAAGACCATACCGAAGTCTTTTACAAATCATAGCTTCGTTAAACGCAAGGAAATTTCTCCAAGTGGCCTTTATCGAAACCGCTTAGGAGTTTCAAAGAAACTATGAAGGTGGGGAAAGATTGTTTCGGTAAGACTGTTTATTGTTTTAAAAGAAGTTAAAATGCTAGTTGGGATGGGCTCATATAAATGAATTGAGAGTTTATGGAGACATGCTAAGGCTACAACGGACTCAGGAACTCGAAAGAAATCGTCCTCAAATTTGGCCAAATGCACGATTATGAAAATGTGCAGGTATCAAAATACACGTCTTCAGTTGTGTCTTTTAACACATTATCTACTTTTCTGTAAGTTTAAAATTTTCTTATTGGTTCGAAAGGAGATCGATCAAAAAACTTGGATAACTTGCCATCGGAGTGGTGTTATATCGCAACTAATTCATTGAATTAATTACATTAATTTATTTAAATCTTTGAAATAAAATAAAGTTTTTAGTTTTTTTTTTCTATCCATCGCCATCTATTGTTATCTATTTATAAAAATTAATGTATTTTAATTTTGTGTGTATACTAACGTGTTTTAGTTTTCACAAAAATGTTATACATATAAGTAATTTATCTACCTTTAGAAATATTTGCTGTCTTGGTTTTGCTGCCTGCCAAATCATGCCCACTGTTACAACTTTTTTTATACAATGTTTAATCAAAGCAGTAAAAATTAAATTAAATGACATTAAAAAAGTACTAAAATTATAAGATTATTTAGATTATTAGAAAGTAGAAAACTAATCCAACAAATACGGTTTCTAGTCACTCATTTGCAACTAACCAGCCCGGCATTGCGGGGTTTTAAATAAAACAATTTTTTTTTAAATATTTTAAAACAAAATTTTATTATTTGTTTCTATTATTAAATGTTTTGTTTATATGTTAAATGGCAGTACTGCGTAAAGTAAACTATTTAATTTTAATATTAAACTTATATTTAACTGAGAAAAAATGAAACCGCTAAATAATTGTAATGTTTTGTTTTATTATAACTTTTCCTTAAACTTACGTAATTAAATAATAAATTAATATTTTCTTTAAAATTAATTATAAAATATAAATTATTTGTAAAGATTTATATTTAAAGATGTAATATGGTTTGGTGGTTGTTTCAATGTTAAAGAAAATCATATGTTATGCTCAATATTCCTTAACATTTATTTAAAATGATGTCACAAAATAGATTAATAAATTAAGTAATGGAAAAACTAAATTACTATTTACACAGCCACTTTATCTTTTTTTATTTTACGTTTAATTTGTTAGTTATATGAGGATGGTTGTTAATTATGAACATAGAATTAGTGTGTAACGAACAGCCTCTATTCGTCAACTAGTCTTTTTGCTTAAAGGTGGAAATATTTATTCAATTCTATTTGAGTTATTATTACAATTTTATCTCATCAACATGCAAATGGCAACTTTACAGACTGTTACTTATTTTGTATAATTTTTTTTAATGACTAAAAATTTTACGTTCGCAACTTAACTATTTCAATTAGTAATGAAGCACGCTAATCGTTTAAAACTTTAGGAAATCCAAAAGATCGCGAAGTTCAGGTAAGACTTTAATTTTTTTTGCTTATAAAAATTTAACAGAGCTAAAAAATTGTTGCTAACAAACTTCAGACAAGTTTGTATGTTGATTTGATAATATTAGTACAAAACTTGTTACTAGGACAAAAACTACTTTAATATGTTTTGTTCGCTCAAAACTATAATAAGTAATAACTAGAATAACTAAAATACTAGAATCATAGAATAAAATTTTGTTGTGTATTCGTTCAGCTAGTAGCAAACCAGCAAATAATAATTTAAAAATTACTTCGGTTTGAAATGTCGAAAAATTGAAACTGACTAACCAAGGTATGTATTAAAGTAAATAATCGTAAAACTGATAAATTTCAAAATTTATATAATAATAGTTACAAAGAAATGTTTCACATTACGTATTACATTACATACATGCGTTTCTTTGGTACAAAATAGCTGCTCAAAGCAGCTTTAGAGTAGATCACCAAATTGAAAATATTTAAATATAAGCACAAAATTTTATTATTTTTGAAAATATTTATTTTCGGCTTATATTTAGGTTCAATCTAAGTAAAATCGAAAAATAAAATGCTTTTCAACTACGCAACTTGTTTGAGGGTGGATCAAAGTAAATGGAACACGTCTAACGTCGATAGATCAAATCAACTGCAGTGCAAATTCACCTTCTTTCACGTACTAAAATTAGTAAATTAAAATGTGGTCGGCCGTTTTTGCAAAATTATAAAATAAAAAGTGCAAAGTGCGCGTAAAACTGCTTTTCTAAGGTAAGATTTTCGAGGTTAAGGGAAAACAAGTTCAGGTATTGTTTTTGAAGTAGTACACCTAGGAGTATAAATGAACAAACAAAAAAAGTGAAAAATGAATTAAAATACAGACCATACAAAATTATGTATACTAAAATACTATTGATGGATATATAAAACAAAATGTTACGAAATTAATCGATAGATAAATATTAAGTCACTATATATTATTTTATTAAACTTAGTGTTTGTTTCAAATAATAACCATTATCATCTATGAAAATAATACTGTGTGTATAAGTACAGGTTTTGCAGTCCAAATTCAACATTTTGCAAATCAAATTCAACTTTTGCAAATCAAATTCAACTTTTTTCAAATCGAATTCAACTTTTTTCAAATCAAATTCAACTTTTTGCAAATCAAATTCAACTTTTTGCTATTCAATTTAATTTGCAAAATATTGAATTTGATTTGCCAAAAGTTGAATTTGATTTGCAAAATATTGAATTTGATTTGCAAAATCTTGAATTTGAAATGTAAAAATTGAATTTAAATTGCAAAATGTTGAATTTGATTTGCAAAATATTGAATTTAGACTGCAAAACCAGTATATCTTGTTTTACCCTAACAATAATTTATTTGTGAAGTAAGTCTATGTAATGCGATCAAAATATTGTTTTAGACAACTACGCAACGATCCTCATAATAACCATAAAATAAACGACTAAAAATTCTTCAAACCACCTCAAAATTTTCGATTTTGGAATACACATTCAAATTTGATTCTTTGTGTTAATATTTCATACAAAATAAATATAAAATTCGAATACGATTTCCAAAACCGGAACTTATTTAATGGTTTGAGAGAATTTTACCAAACGTGCTTATTTTTTATGATTAAATATATTGTATAACTGTTTAATATTTTTAAACAACTTTTTTCTTTTTCTAAAATCTTGCATCAAACTTGATCATAATTTTAAGAAATATTTGATTCTAATTTATAATATGTGTAATAATATTATAATAATAAATGTAATATATAAACAGTATTAATAATTTGTTAGTAATAATATTTAAAAAAAAATGTATTTTATATTTTTTTAGAAAATATTTTATGATTGCTTTCAATTTCTTTAAATATTACATTTTTCACAAGTTTATTTTTATTATTAATTTGCTTTTCAAGTAATAAAATTTTTTTTTTGATTATTATTAACATTTTTCTAGTTTTTTTTATTTTGTGCTTTTCAAGATAACACCTAAAGCTTTTATTGAAATAACAATTGTTTAATTTAAAATTGATAAAAAGGGAAATATAAGCTAATATAAGAGGGCTACAAATTCGTGAATGTTTTTTGTCGAAATGTGACTATCTCAAACTAGTGATGAAAAGAAATAAGAGAATTGAATTTTTATAGTTGTTTTTTGAGTTATATTTCAATTTGATATCTTGATAGAGTCTAAAACAAAACAGCATATCTAACTCAGTGAAAATACTTTTTTCTTCGATCGTGCAAAAAGTTACTATTTTTTGCACCATGTACTGTGCCAAAAGTTTAATTTTTTGCACTATGTAGTGCAAAAAGTACCTTAACATCGTAGAAAAAAATGTTGGGTGCAACACGTGCAAAAAGCATATTTTGTTGCACGATGACAATAATTAGCCCTGACAATAATGATAGTTTTCATGGAAACAGAAATGTTTTACGAGAAATTCAAACATATTTGTATAAAAACCGGCTACTATGATGAAAAACTATGACTTTCGTTCTTTTTAAATGATTTAGTTTAATTTTTAACATCATAATTATATTGTGATCGTACAAAAAATATTATATACACCTCGGGGGAGGGCATGTCATCTCCCTCAGTGATATGTAGCCCTTAGGCTCGCTCCAAACACATCTCGGGAGGAAACAGGCACTTTTCTCCCTTGGTGTATAATCTACTATTTAAAATGAAAAATTGGTTTCGTTACGTATCAAAAATATCGTTTAAACGACCGTAATCTATGTTACATCAAATTGACTCAACTTTCTTTTCTCAACAACTAATTAATATGATTAAAAAATGTATCAATTAATTAATAAAGTAAAAAATGCAAATATTTTTATAAAAACTAATTAAAAAATCAAGCATTATCAGCAAATTGTAGAAAACGCATTTCTAATTGTAAGAAATATTCGCATTGTAAGTTTTGCTTTTTTGAGATTATCAATCGCAGTTTTTTAAAGTCTAATATTTTTCGCTATTTTAATGTTGCAATGTTTTACAAAGAACAAACATCTACATACTTTATTTTTGTGTGATTGTTTCACATTTTTTTAATTTTAAGACCTAAATATTTTTTATTATTTTTTTTTTTTTCAAAAATCACAACATTTTTAATAAACTACAACTACTGCTAATATTATATAACGTTATTAGAATAAATGTAAAATATGTTTGTGAAGTAAATATTTAGTGGTGGCAACACTGATTTCTTTTGGTATTTTTTATAAATATATACCTTAAAGGTATGCAAAATGTAATTTTGGAATGAATTTAAAATTCTTCATTTTATTTTAAATGATGTTTAATGGTTCTATTTATATTGTTGCTAAATAAATTACTAAAAAGTCATACTTTGTTAAGTTTTATAAACTAATAATTATTGACGAAAAAAAATAAATAATAATATTAATACTTAAAAGTAAAACAAAAACTAATTAGTATAATTTTTATAATTTTTTATTTTGTATTTGTTCCCGGATTTCTTTATTTTCAGGATTTGCCATCACAGATGCTATAAATGCTTGAGTTTCGGCTTGAAGTTGAGCCAATTTTTCTTGAAGTAATTTATTACGTTTCATTAGATGAACTGTGCGTATTGCAATTTCAAGTAAACCTCCGTTTGAGTTGTTGTTGTTATTGCTTTGTCGGTGGTAATGATTTGAATTGACCGGTTTTGTTTTTTCATAATAATTATTTTTATCGAATAGTACGTCTGATTTATTTGTTAATTTTACTGAATATCTATAAAAAAAACAAAAAATTTTATTTTATTTAGTCTATATTCTGTTGGCAGACTATGTGTACAGTAAATACATCACATTTATTGAAATAATGGGGATAATTTATTAACAAAATATGAAAGGAACATTTCAGATTCTAAGTGTGGGAAAACCGAGTCCTAATATCTCAGAAGTTAACATAGATATTGAGTTGATGTTTTTTTTTCTAGGAAATACTTTTAAATTGAAGAAAAGACAATTTTCACTAAACTGAAGTATTATAAATCGCACAGTAGTTACCGTAAGAATTCAACGGTTATAAATTAAGATTTGATTTTGTTGTAGTGACGATGATAAAATGCTACTCATTCGATACCGCCTCTAGGTTCTTTCTTGACCAGGTCGTTTGAATTTTCTGGACATGTAAATAGGTGATCAACATCATGTAGTGTGTCGTCACATGCGTGGCCTTTTTCAATAACTTGGAAATCGATCCTATTCTTTCTCACGATGACCGGGTCTACGCTCCATAAGTACTTGTAAGAAATTTCGGCCAAGAACCATCACAACAATCTCGACGAAAAGTGCAACTCAGTCACTTTGGTTGTTTGGATAAGGAAGCAGCTGTCACTGACCTCACTTATCCAGTCTCTTCTTATCATGGCCGGTATCGAAACAAAAGCTTGGTTTTAATTTTACTTTGTTTTGAGAAAATTAAAAAAAAACCGAATGTAGATGAAATTTAGAAACATGGACGTTAGAAATACAAATATAGTTAAATATTCACAACTACTGATTGTATTATAAAAATGTTTGAAGACATATTTTATATAGATTTTTAATTAAAACTCTAATGATTGATAAAATAAAACATTAACGATTTTATTACAAAGCCTAAAATTTAAATGTAAACGCACCTAAAATTCATTAACGACGATAGTTGATTACAAACGCCATTTTTATGTTGATTTAAATCAATTCTACAACCATTTTCGCCTCCAACATCACCTTCATGATTATTATCGCCACTGGTGGCACTTGAATTGCTTATCGGTCTCAGCTCGTCACCTAAACTATTATCATTCATTTCTATATCACTATCACTGCTAAGTGAATTACAATTACTATTAATTCTATTATCAGGTATTCTATCATTTGAATCACTTAAGTATAATGATGACTGTAATTCTTCTGATGTTTTATTACTAATATTATTATTACTGGTATCACTACTATTGATTTCATCATTTGTTGCTTTTGATTCTGTTGTTATGAATAACAATTCTAATTTCTTCTTATTAATCAATTTACTGTTATTTTGGTAATTTTTTAATTTTGTTGATTTTTTTCCAACTGAAAAAAGAATAAAGAAAAAAAAAATTAAATAATATTACTCAAAAATAAATAAATCGCAAAAGCGTTGAAAACAATGAAAAATCTAAAAATAAAATCGATTTTCATATCAAAAAATGTCAGTTATGATGAAAAACGTGATCTACACAGGTGAAAAAGTTGAAATTTGAACTCGACCATTTTTGATTTTCCTTAAACTTGACATATAAGCTTAAACTTTACACTTTGAAATTAAATTGCTCAAGAATAACTATACCGATTTCAACAAATTTTGTTTTAAATAATGTGCATTAAACCACTTGTGGCACTACTGATAACAATTTTATAATCTTTGCTAAAAATGAAATACCAACCGATCGAACCCATTGATCTATTATTTATTGACGAGAATTTTCCATCTTTGTTTCTTTTTTTTATACATTTGTCACTTTTACTCCCAATTGAAATTATTCAAAATTTTCATCAAATATGATCGCAAATACAATTCCAGTTAAATGAGAAAACATTTTTACATACAAAATCAGTTCACATACCAACACGAAAATCAAAGACTACAATTTTAAATTAAATAAATTTTGAATAACCGAATCATTATATTGACGGAAATTTCTTCAAGAAATAACTGATGACATTGATTTTATTCCTTGAAGAAACTTACGCTCCAAAAGAAAATACAGTTTTTTTTAAATAAAAAATATTGTGTTATAGGAATTACAATAGTGTCACAACAACACATAGATACCTTTTAAGACCTAGGTCCCACAACAACATGCGCTTTGAGGTGTTGAGGAATGCAGTTTTTAAACCTTTCTGGATTAAACGCCGCCGAGACTATTGATTCGGGCAAAACATTCTATTTGTACGATGTACGGACAAAGAAATCTCTCTGCATTCTGTCACTATGACAGTGAGTGATCTCAACAGTTTGACTGTTTGCATAAACCGATTGACGTGTACAACGGGGAAAAGAATATGGTTGAGGCATGATGGATCCGATTTCATCCGAGCACTGTTGGTGACGATATTTTAAAAAACAACGAGATCAGGAAGAGTACGACGATGTTGTCAAATCAAGATTTGATGTTAAATTTCGATCACCCACAATTCGCGTAGCACGCTTTTGGATAGAGTCCAAAAGAGCTCGGATGGAAACAGATGCAGTGCCCCAAATTTGACAATAATACTGAATACAAGGACGAATATAGGACTTATAAATGTGGAGTAATAGGTACGAAGTGAAATATTTTTTATATCTATTGAGGAGACCGAATTTTTTTGACGCGCTTTTTGCCATCACCATTATATGATCGTTCCATAGTAGATCATTGGAAATTGTGACTCCCAATAAACGAACGGTTTCACATTCGTCTATTTGTTCGTCACACATGCTGATTAAAATATCATTGGGGAACTCAGTCTTTGATATGGAAACAATAAGTAGCTGTGTTTTGGTGGAATTAAAATTGACCAAATTTTTGTCACCCCAATTATGGCGACTTTTTCTAGATCTTCGTTTACACTTATAGCAGCGTCTCTCCAGGTGGGATTTAATCGTTCGTGCATTTTACCCTTTGAAGATAGGGGAACGAATAGCTAGGGGAACATGACGCAGTGTACTATCATCTGCAAAACTATTTATCGGATTACTGGTGATTTTCAACAGTCCATTGATATAAATTAAAAATAAAGTGGGGGATAAAACTGTGACTTGGGGTACATCAGCGTTAGTTAATTTAGCCTCAGAAGAAAAGCCATCGATGGATACCGAAATGTATCGGACGGTGAGAAAAATTTGTATCAGCCTTACGACTGCGTGGTGAAAACCGTACGCAACGAGCTTGTTGATCAGGTTGACATGCCAGATTCGATCAAATGCTTTTGAGATGTCTAATGCGATTGCGTATGTTTCACCACCTTTTACAAGTATGCTGTTCCAAAGATGGGCCACATAGTTTAATAGGTCGGTTCTTGATCTTTTGTTTCTAAAACCGTATTGACTGTCAGATATTAAATGGTTGTCGTACAAAAATTTTGATATGTGTGTATTAATATAATGCTCGTATATTTTAGATAGAACTGGGAGTAAGGCTATTCGTCTATAATTTGAAATATCACATTTTGTTTCTTTTTAGGGGACGGGCTGGACCTTGACCAATTTCCAGCACGAAGGGAAATTACCAGATTATAGGATTTGTAGCTAATTTTTCTAAGAGTGCAAGGTGCAAGTTCTGTTGAAAATGTTTTTAGAATAATAGGAGGAATGTTGTCCAGACCGGAGGCTTTATTGATATTTAACCCCCTTAAGAGTTTTTCGACAATTTTGGGTTTAAAATGAAGATCTTTCATATTTACTCCTGAAGACTGGATTTGGGCATTTCTTTAGGAGTTCCCAAAACGGTCGAGTTTAAAGATTTTCTTGCGGGGTCAGTGACGATCAAATCACCGTCAATAATAGGAGGAATAGAAGATGTGGTACCAGATTTTAAAGAATCAATGGCAATGTAAATACTTTTGTCAGAAATGGACATAGTTGAAAGTTTTGCCGCTTTCCCTCTGTCAATCTCTGCTTTTTCGTTTTCGATTATCTGGTTTGATGTTTTATTGGCCTTTAGATATTGGGAACGATTAAATGAATTTTTGTTATGAATCCAAATATTAAATAATCTACTTTTGTTTCTAAGGGCCAATTTGGCGGTTGCCTTGGAAAACAAATATTTTTGTTGGGATTTCATTATTGAGAAGGGGACGAATTTATTGATACCGAATTGAATAGCTTCAGTAAAGTTTTGGGCGAGAAGATTAACATCGTCAGTATTAAAACAATGACGATCAAAAGGGAAACTTTTTTAAAAAAATTTCGGAGATGGTGTCCATTTTTGAGAAATGGAACAGTTTTCGTGATTTGGGAACTCTAGTAAATCAGTTTTGAAAGCTGATGTGATTAGATAGTGTTCAGAATTTCCAATACTACCCTTATCGACATTGACACTCGTAATATTTGGCATTGATGGGGATCGAGAAGAAAACTTTTATCACCACCTTTACGAGGAGTGAAAGTTGGGCTTTTTACAATTTGGGTCAGATTCTGTGATGCGGCAAATAGTTCTGCCTGTCTTCCATTGTTGTTATCGTCGGTAGTCTTAGAAAATTCTAACCACGATTTGTTGTGGACGTTGAAGTCACCGGTAACGATAACCTCGCAATTAGGAAATTTTGCTCTAATTTCGTTTGTTTGGGGACCGGTGTAAAGCTATTGTGATTGTGAAAAAAGAAATTTCAGGTAGACAATCCTTTAATACTACTGTGTTGTAGCCATCACCATGTAGTTCATAATTTGGAAAGCGTTTATATGCAACACACTCATGAATGTGTGCACATACACCTTGATGAAGTTTAAAAGCTGATTCAAGCCTATATTTGGGATTTTGTGTTACGTCATAGGGATAGTTTTCAGAAACTTGTGTTTCTGTAAGAAAAAGAATATGCGGTTTTGAATTTTTAGTTTTAATGTTTTGTCTAAAAAGCAATGTTTTTTAAACATAATTTGAATTTTTTTAAAAATAAAATATGTTAAATCGAAACCATAAATCCTATCATATAACGAAATATGACATAGGCCAATATTTCATGATAGGATAAAGAAAAGAAAACAGAAACAAATGAAAAAAAAATTTATAAAAAAAACAAAATTTAAAAGAAAACGTAAAAAAATAGTTGGAAAAGAAGGTCGACCAAGTCAGCGTCCTGTTAACTTGACAAGGCTAAATGTACCAAGCTGATCATCGGCACGGATAGAAATGACACCTTGATTCAGCACATCTGCTAATCATTTTGCGTGACGCGCTCCACATCTGGATCATTAACACACGTGCAAGGAAGGATCACGTAGGCAATAGCATTCACCTAGGCAATAGCAGGATCACGTAGGCAATAGCAGGATCACGTAGGCAATAGCAAATCCCGGAGGCAATAGCACTATGGAGTGCTATAATGATTTGGTGGGAAAAGAAGCTTATACTTCCGATACTTCCTATACTTCTCAAGTAATCGATTAAATTCTTTCTAATTAGTACACCTCTTCAATTTATTTTTGGAAAAAAAGCTTATTCAACAATTTAAATAATATTCAACTAGTGGCATATTAAACTCTTCCTCACAGGTAAAATCCAACATATAGAGTAATATAGAGGCTCGTTTTATTGAGTAAGCAGTAATGTGGCATCATCTGGATTACTTAATAACTAAGATTGAAGTGGTTACCGTTGACTGAATTAATATAGTATCCATCCGTCAGCACATTGCATAGCACTGGTATTGCTAGTGAAATGTGATATCACGTGTTAACTGTGATGTATGACAAATACAAAAAAATACAAATCAACAAAAACTGATCCCTCCATGCGAAATGTGATTAAATTACTATGATTAAACATATGATTATATCTGTATATGTATTATTATTTAAAATATTCATTCAATTTAATTCATTCATTAAATTCTTTTCAAATTAAATTAAAAATAGAACCTTTTGTTGCAACAACAAAAATTAAAATTTTCTTTGTTGTTTCGTTGTGTAAAATGCCTTGTTTTGTTCTATTTTATGTACATAGATAGAAAAACAAGTCACGTTGATTTAAATATTCCTAACATATGGATGTTTTGTTTAGTATCGTAAATGAAGTCAAATGGAAAAATAAAGTGAACAGAATAATTTTTTATGAACTATCTATCTTTAAGTAAGAATTCACGATTTATTTAGAAAAATAAAACAAGATATGGAAATTTTTAAGAATTATAGATGATTGATTTTATAAAGAAAATGGGCCCGATTCAGTAAAATCTTTTATCGAAAAGTTCTGTTATTCTTTTGTTTTTTGTATGAAATTTTATTTTCCCGTTAGAAAATTTCATACAAAAAATAAAAGAGTAACAGAAATTTTCGATAAAAGATTTTACTGAATCGGGCCCAATGTTTCGGTATGCTATTATTAATAGGTTTGAAGACGTTTTTGGCATGTGAGGTTGAGGTATAGTGTGGTGTGACTAAAAAAATGTGTATATCTATCAAGAAATTTATTTCAAGGGTTTAACAAAATAATAAATCTATCAAACTTGAATATAATAGTCGAAGATCCAGCAGCAGCTTCCTTCCTACAATATCCTAGATATCCGAGATATTTTTTTTAGAGATGGGTAGATCCCAAATTATATTTTGCGACCCAATTTATTACGTTTCGGACATTATTGATTTATCCGGTTTCTATGCATAAAAACATTCTAATGCAGCGATTCTAATTTCAACTTATTTTTCTTCACCTTTCAAATTCAATTTATTACAAATTACATACTTTCAAATTGTAATTTTAATAACACCACAAGTCGTTAAATCTTAAAGTTCAATTAACTTTCAAATTAAAATAAAAGGCAATTGAGTAATTCAATTAATTCAATATAAGAAAATATTAATTAATTGGCTTACGTTTTATTCTTATCTATGAATAAAATGTCACAAAAAACAAGGATAGGTTGACAAGTTAATAATAAGTTTTGATTGTATGGTGACTAATATCGATTTCCTTTTTTCTTTCCATTTTCACAAAATTCACATCAATATGTTAAATCCATTGAACATATGCAAAACAAAAAACTTAAGATGTGAATATATGAGATCATGATTTTTTTTAAATTTCTAACATTCTACCTATTTAATTTTTTATCTATGTCAAGGAATTTTTTTAGAATTTAGATAGACAGACATTTTCTTTTTGTTTAGTATTTAATATGATGTTTTACAGACTAGATGATAATTGCTTAATTATTAAATAGATGAAAGATTATAAATTCTTTGAAGAGGAATAAAAAATCAGTAAATAATGATTTACGTTTAAATTCTTTTTTCGGCAAACGGCTGTAAAGTTTAACTTTACTGTCGCTATAGGGAGTTAGTTAAAGTCTTACTTTTTTGACTGCGGCTGCAAAAGTAATGCCATTTTTATTTTATACAACGGCGGCTGTAAAGTAGCATTTGTTATTTTGTTATTTTTTCAAACAAATTGTATAACTATGACAACAAAAAATAAGTTGATTCTCATTGGATTATGATATTTTGAATTATTGTATGTTACTATGACAACAAAACATAGCTAACAGTTTCATTGGATAATGAAATTTTGAATTATTGTATAACTATGACAACAAAATAACAACTATTTCAATTGGATTATGAAATTTTGAAAAGACTGCATTGATAAAAAAATTTTATTCATACAAATTTAAATGTTTTTTTCTCTTTTTTGGAAGTAAGTATGACGATAAAAATTCATATTTATAAAAATTTTGATGTATTAATTTCATATTTATAAAAAATTTAAACGTTTACCGAAAAAATAGTGTATTTAATTCGGAGCTAAAGTGACTTTTTGTGTATCGTCTATAATTGTGAAACTATAGACTCAACACAAAAAGTATCACTTTAGCTCCTAATTAAATAATGTACTATTATCAAAAATCAAAATAATAAAAAAAATAAAGAATGAATATGAATTGAAATATTTTATGTTGTTAAATTATTGTTAAATTACAATTTTCAAGAAATGAAAAAGTTGTTACGTGTGCATAATAATTTTTTTCTAAGATTAAAAATCATCTATGTATGTTTACATCCATCTCGATTCACATTAAAAAATGATTGACCCAAAGAACTGATATATGTAATCTTATTCAATTTCCTTTGTCAAACAATGAACATCCAGAACTCGTCAAAAACTAGTATTTAAAATTATCAATATGTATACATAAATTATTGATAATCAAAACATTTTCTTAATTTAAATTAGTGAATATGATGTAGAATAAAAATAAAATAAACTCACATGTATTGTCTTGCGTTTGTGTTGTATTTCGAATATCCATTTTTTATGATTCTATTTACATCAATTTAAATTTTTGTTTGTAGGATATTTGATGATAAACACATTTGATGCTTGGATTTATGTATAGTGATTGAAATAAAAAAATGTCAACGTTTGTGTAATAGAAATGTGATATCATTTAAATCATTTAAACAACATCAGATGGTAAAACATGTGAAATTAAAACGTTTTAAGATTGTGAAAAAATAATGCTGTTATGACAAAAAAAATTAAATGGATGAAGAACTACTAACTTATGTAAGAATGGACATTTTTATGCTACCGTCATTCATTCTTTTTTTTAGGTAGGTAGATATACATATAGAAGACTTTTGTAAGTGAATTGACGTTTTCGATAGATAATCATGTTTGTGGGAGGAAAATATATGAAGTACTATAAGTAATCTGTTGTGAAGTGAAGGATAACCCGTATTTATATAAATGCTGTCCAGCAAATTAATTCTTTTTATCATCTAAGGATCTAATTTTAAGGTTTGCCATCAACTACATACTCTATTGTCAATCAAAGAATAGCTGGATACAAAAAGGTTTCTCTGTTAGACCAATTCTTGCAAATATACATTTAGATGGAAAATCGAATCAAGACACCGATGATTTGAACCCGACCATTACCGATTTTCTTGAAACTTCGGTGACTGTTAGTATAATAAAAAAAATTCCTACGAGCTTTTTTATTTTTTCACTAATTTTTGGAAAATTGTTATAAATTTTGGAATTTTTTAAAAATTGCTTGAAATATTTATTACATATTTTAATTCATAATTTATGATAATTAGTTACATGATTTTTTAATTTAAAAGAAAATTTTTGCCTTAGTTTTATTTTAATTTAAACCAATGAAATTCTCTAAAATGTAATGACATCATTCAATTTCACCAATAACATTTAAATTATACTAATAACAAATATTTATACGTCTCCTATAAATATTCATCGTTAATATCTCATAAAATATGCAGATTAAAAAAAAAATCATATGATCATTTTTGAAGGAAATTTAATTCTCTACAAAAAAGGTCTAAGTCATTTTTTCCCTAAAACTTATATTTCTGATGATATTTGGAAATAAAACTTGAAATTCTTCGAAACTCGTAAAAACAAATGATGAAAATTTTGACGAAAAAGCACTAATTTTGATTTTTTTTATACATTTTATTCTAGCAAAAGAAGAAAATTAGGACTTTTTCGTCATCTTTATTTTTATGTTTTTTATAAATTACGAAAACTTACAAGTTCATTTTTAAAATATCATGAGAACTATACGTTCAAGGGAAAAATGACTTAGACCTTTTTTTTAGAGAATTAAATTTCCTTTAAAAATGATCATATGATTTTTATCATGTTGTTACGATTACAGAAAAATCCAGACGATTATAGTGACTTCCAGAAAAATCAAATCACAACAAAACGTAACAGCCAATTAATGAAATGAATAGTGTTGTTGTTGTATTTCGTGGAATTTGGGTCAACAATAAATAAAATTGAATGATTTTATGAATCAAATCAGCATAACGTAAAGCAATCGAATATTCTACTATTTTCTCCAGGTTTCTAAAAAGTGACCTCGAATTATCTAGAAATTAAGCAGAATAGTATATAAGAAATTACCTGTTGTAGTTATGAATTAGTTTTATTTTAAAAGTGTGACGATAAAGTTAAAATTATAAAAGTGATATTTAAAATCAGTTTTTGTAAATAAAGTGTTATTACGTAGAAATAATTTGTGTATTATTTTAAACGTTGTATTACTGGAAATTTCTACAATTACCCGTTGGAGTTTCTGAAGCTGTTGAAAGAATATTCTAGTTAGGAATATTGTTAGCTGTATTGTTTCCTGTTGTTGTGGAATAATCACGGTGTTAAAGACTTAATAAAACCTGGTGTATGTGCTTACTAATGAGTAGGGCAACCAAAAATATGCTCTATAAAAACGATTTTAAGCGCTTAAAATATGCTCTAAAAAAACTATTTTATGCATTTAAAATATGCTCTAAAAACCGAAAGAAAACATGGAAATATATATGTTTTCAGAATTTTGTTTTTAATTCGATTCCTAAGAGGTCGCTGTGCTTTGATCATAGTTACGGGACTAGCTTACCTGAGATAGTGAGGTATATATCTGAGCTTTTGTCAGCTATCATATACTGCAGACCTGAGATATTACGAGTGTCAGTAATGGTATTACTGCAGATATTGACAACTATTAAATATTAATTACAGCAGTTAATTAAATTTTTTTTACTAAAATCTAAACTGCCAAAATCCCGTAAAGTTCTTTCGTTCTCAAAAATTGTTACCAAAAAAAATTTTCAAAATTTTGCGAAGTTATCCATTTTATCCGTTATTGTTCTTACAACGACGATGTAAATGAATGTTTCTGCTCAAAACTTTGCCGAAACCATTCAATTCGGAATTAATAAATTTTCATTTCAAAAATGAAACCCCAACAAAAATATTTGCATTAAATTGACGCTGATATAATCGTCTCTGGCCCTGCAAGGAAAGATAATTTGTTCGCAAAACGCTGTGATTCGTACTAAAACTCCTAAAGAAGTACTCTAAATTTTGTCTTCAGGAGTTAATATGAAAAAACTTCTTTCACACCGAAAAAGATTGAAAACCAAAAAATGTTTCCATACACAGTTAAAAATAAGCTGAATATGTAATGCAAATTGCTACACATATAGGTACAACGGAAGTCTCCATTATAAAACAATGCAAAGCTTGCTTTAAAAATAAATTTAATGCTCTTTGCATTACCAAGTTGTTTACAAACTTCAAGCGTAGCAAGTTGTTTTCTAACTTCTACCATTAGTATAAAAAATAAATTATGATTGTAGTGTTGTACTAAAATTTGTAGTGTTGCATTAGAATTAGTTTTAATGCAACATTTACTTTGCAATTTAATAATAACTTGCTATACATAACCCATATTGCTAAGCTTGTATTAAAAATTGCAGTAACTTTTTCAACTGTGTATCATTATCCCACATATTATTCTAAAAAAATTTTCAAAAGAATTTTCACGTTTTAAACTAAAATCTTCCACAAATTTTATAAATATGATATTTTTTTTTCATGCTATTGGTCAATTGAAAGTTGGTCAATGTCCAGCTCGTAATCAAAAAAGGAATGGAATGTGATATTTAAAATTATACACCAATAGCCCAAGGTATAATTTTGTCTATCATTCTATTATATGTATATCAACGAACTATTGGAAATCAGCAGTAAATCAATAAATAGTTTTGCAGACGATAGTACACTGCATAAGTCATTTTTTTCCTATTTTCAAAGGGTAAATGCACGAACAAATAAATGGTAATGTAAATGCATGTCGTAAATGAAACGAGAACCTAAAAAATGTTGTGACCACAATTTGATCAATTTTAACTCCACCAAAACACAGTTACTGACAGATTGTTTGCAGAACGAAGGCTGACTCAATAACGATGGTTCAATTATTATGTGTAAGCATTTGTTTATTGGGAGTCACAATTTCCAATGAATTACTCTGTAACGATCCCAAAAGGCCGATGAAAAAGAGCGCTTCTAAAAAAGTTGATCTCCTCAATAGATGTGAGAAAAATAAATGTTGTCAAGTTTGGTACACTCCTGCTTGGCTCTTTATGAGTCCGTTAAAAAACATGCTATACGAATTGTATAGATGACGAAAAGTTAGGATCAAATCTTGATTTCCTACAACATCTTCACACTGTTGCTCATGGCTCCGAATGCCTCTTTGGCCCCAAAAAATTCTTTGCCAGAACTGCATATAAATGGACTACTCCAATTTTTTCGCAATACCATAGTATTCATATAATTTGTGTAAGTTTCATCAAAATGTTTGCATGGAATCAAAGAAAATTAAAAAAATTTGCTACATCAAAAAACATATTTTCAATGATAATAGTCTAACATCAGTTGAGAATTCAACTTGAGTAAATAGTGTAATTGGTGAAGATTCAACTTCGAAATATCATTCATTCGTGAATAGCGCGACTGCTGCCAAAGGATCTGAACTCATTGGCATTACTAAGGATAAGAGTTCGAATCACAACCGAAATACGCAAAAGAGAAAAACCGCGTTTTCTCTGAGATAAATTCAACCACACATTTGAATTGAAAAAATTCAAATTATTTCCTAAGTTACTCGAGATCATAATTGCTCACAAAATTGCCAAACAGTTAAACTGTAGAGATCACTCACTGTCATAGCGAAAGAATGCAGAAAGATTTCTTTGTCCGTACAGCGAACAAATGGAATGCTTTATAATATTAAACTATTCTTGACACTTAAACGAGTCAACGAAAATTTCGTTTTCCATTTGCAGCCTATAGCACATCAAAACACAGAGCAACAAATTTCAGAGTGGTGGTTTTCGTTTAAAATTCAATTTACTTTTAGCGCGAATTTTATATAATTGATTGGTGAGAATTACGTTCTGAGTTAAATCTGGTACAGAATAAAAATAACGCATTTTCAGAAATATACGAAACTAAGGGTTATTCAAATTACATAAAATAATTGAAATCTTCCTAAAAAAAATCAACCTTCTACATGACATTCCACTCGACCACTTCCCACCCCTTGCCCCACAAAACAGAGTTCTAGTTCCAATTTCTTGGAGGCTACTATGTCTTTTTTATAGATGAGATTTTACAAATTATGGAATTCTAAGTTAAGGGGATGGAACGCACACCAATATTTTCACAACCAATGCTGGTGTTCCCCAAGGTTCTGCACTCTCACCAACCTTGTTTCTTCTATACATTAATGACTTACTTATTTCCACAGTGCACCCAATCCATAGTTTTGCTGATGACAGCACATTGCATGCATCACATGCATCTCCGAAATTTCGATCTCATACTGCAGTTACTACTGATAAAGAGCTGCTAATTGATTCTATCAACAAAGATCTGGAGCGTATAATGGAATGGGGAGATCGTAATCTTGTTTCATTTAATCCAACCAAAACCAAACTATGCCGTCTTTCACGAATAGAGCGACATAAAAATTTCCCTATTAAAATAAACCACGAGGAATTGCGTGAGGTTGAATCAGTTAGACTTCTTGGAGTGGATATTCAAAATAACCTGAATCGGAATAAACATGTGTTCAACCTCGCTAAATCTGCAATGCAAAAATTAGGATTCTTGAGTCGATGTAAAAAACATTTCAATCCCGATCAAATTTTGCTAATCTTCAAGTCCTTTATTCGTCCATGTATGGAATACTGCTGTCATGTTTGGGGAGGTGCTTGTCAGTCAATAATAAAATGTCTAGACTCTGTACAGAGAAAAGCAATACGGTTGATTGGTAATACCGAACTAACGGACCAGCTTGATTCACTCCAGCACAGAAGAAATGTGGCTGAATTATCAATCTACTATAAATATAACTTTAGCGAATTCTCCTCTAAGGAAATTCAAAATATCCTTCCATCGTGTGCGCAGTATAATCGACAAAGAAGAGCTGCTGAGTTATCCCATCCATTTGTTGTACAAATACCTCGTTGTAGAACTGTGTCCTTCCAGAACGACTATTTTAATAGAGTGGCCAAATTGTGGAACTCAATGCCTCCCTCTGTATTTCCCGATGAATTTTCCCCTCAGGCATTTAAAGAAAATGTCCATAATCATTTAAAACAATTAGTATAGTTATCCCTATATCCCCATGCCTTCCCTTTTCCTCATCTCCTTCCTTTATAGTTGACATGGTATCTTCGGATATTCAAAGAGTCTAAATAATGAATATTTCATATTTAGTGTGCTAAACATGTCTAACTAATTAATAAAAAAAAAAAACCCAACACAAACATTTTCGGTAATGTGTCAACAGCCAAAAAGCTCAATCTTTCATATGACACCTATCTGAATGGCATAACAAGCGGTAAGATTTTTTATACGATTACTAAGCTGCTTAAACTAGGACAAAACAAAACTAGGATTAACAGCTTTTTATAGCCGTTCTAAGACCTTAGGATGAAAGGACCTATAGATGCTCAGAAAACATATTGTTAAGGTCCAGCAAACACCAAAGTCTTGGCATTAGTGTTCCATTTTCAAAAGACAGGAGCCTAAATATTAATGCCGCGATGATAAAATATACCCAATTTTTCGATGCACATATTTTTGTGCATATTGTCACCATCAATCTAGAAAAAAACTGGTTAAAAGAAAAAACTGGAAAGAAAAAACTGGTTGAAAATTATTTGAAAATATGCAAAAATACGGACGTTTGGTGAAGTATGGAGTAATATTCCCTAAAAATATGTATTAAAGCTAAAAAAAAAAACTCATAATTTTGCAAAATATGCAAAAATATGCACTTTTGGTGAAATATGCATTTATATGCATTTTAGAGTAAAATATGCAAAAATATGCTCAAACAAGTAGGGCTTAAAAGTCTTAGTTTTACCTGAAACAGATTTCAAGCTTAATCATTTTTTAATTAAGTGCTGTTAAAAAAACATGCTAGTGCATATTTTTGGTTGCCCTACTAATGAGCGATCGAACTCAGAAAGAGATGGGGAATTACGTTTATCGAATTGAGAGTAAGGCCATTTGAAGCAAGGTTAGAAAAACGTAACAATATGATGAAAAAATAATGCCCTCGTGGTTTTTTGACCACAAATAATTTTTTACAGGACGCCTCTCTCTCTCTCTCTCTCTCTCTCTCTCTCTCTCTCTCTCTCTCTCTCTCTCTCTCTCTCTCTCTCTCTCTCTCTCTCTCTCCCTCTCTCTCTGGCGTTTACATCCCATGGAGGGATTTTGCCGTCTGTGCAATCAGCTTCCAATCATCTCGTTCCATGACCAGTTGACCCCAGTTTCGACATCCTATATCACGAAGGTCTTGGATGATGGCGCCACGCTAGCGTTGTCTAAGTCTTCGTCTTCGACGAACACCAGCTGGCTGTTGTTGGGACGCTTTATCATTATATCCAATGGAGCCCTTTCTACATGACCAAACCATCTAATCCGGTTGGATTTAATGAATCCGATTACCTCGCAGCCTCCAAGAAGCTGTCTGATTTCATGATTCATTCGGATTCTATACTGATTTTCAGCAACTTTACATGGACCATAAATTGTTCGTATGACATTCCTCTCGAAAGTTGATAAAATTCTACAATCGGAGGAAGTCAGTGTCCAGCTTTCACTTCCAAATGTAAGCACAGGTCGGATTAATGCTTTGTAAAGTGTGAGTTTACGCGAAAGATGTTTATCGCAGAAGTTTAGAGTATGCGTATAAAACTCTGCATGCGGCAGAGACACGGGCTTGATCCATATCTGCCTGCATGTCATTTGACGATGTTATTACAGACCCGAGGTATTTGAAGTTTTCCACGCGTTCCACTTCATAGTCGCCAGTATTCAGATTTCCGGAAATGTTCTTAGATGTTGTTAACACTTTAGTTTTGCCGGTGTTGATGCATAATCCAAGTCGTTTAGCATTTCTTTCAAGCTGAGAGAGACTATCCTTAATATCGCTTGTTCTAAGGACGTCTCGGAAAATTTAATTTTTAACGACCAGTCTGCGTGTGCATAAATTTAAGATAGGGAAAGAAATTATAGGGCAAGACAAAGAGAAGGATAAAGATGGTGGCCTTGCCCTGATCATTCATAAAACTGTTATCTACCGTACTGACAAACATTTAGAACAATTAGGTATAATCAGGAAATACTGAGATAAGTCTAGCCAATATTTATATTTCACCAGTAATCAGCTGTAATAGAGGTTATGATCCATTCATCGAACATTAATTTTATACAACAGACTGATACTCGGAGATGTGAATGCACAACATGATTTATAGCAATCATACTTGACACAGATTCATGAGGCGACATTGCTGAAGAAATTGGGTCCTCAACGAACCACAACCACAACAAGGGTCACAAATAACTCGTACTCGTCTTCAGATGCTTCCCTTGTTCGCATGACTCTAATGCCAATTGCAGAGTAACCCAACTTGCATTAAAATCAGATCATGTACCCATCATAATCACCTTTAGACAAATTAAATCCGAGAAGAAAACCTATACATTAATTTTAACAAAGGGGACTGGAATAATTTTAAAATAAATGGAAACATTGACGTGCTTACCCACAAACCTAGCCTAAAAAAACTGCCAATAAAAGCCGTTGAAGACACAATAAAAATTTACGGTTCAAATCGAGTTCTCAATGAAAAGCCACCACATATTGTTGCTGAAGAAATTCAATTACCTCGCAGCATCAGATCTACTCTGGCGCAATAAAAATCAGGGTTATCTCGAATCATATAAAGAACTATATATATGTATAGAATTGACCCTCAAATTATTGACAAGTGCCCCGCATATGAGGGCACGCCACATGATGTAGACCACCGATTCAATCAGAGGTCCAGCTAACACAACCGACGTGACGGAAAAAGATTTGTGGTAACGTCCAAGAGCAATAGCAGAGTTACTGAATTTAAATATATGGATCCGGAAGAATAGCTACAACAAGAATATCTAAAACATGATTACAATTGTACATTTTTATTTATTTCTTATTATATATTATATAAATGTTTGTTCTTAAATTTCCATATTAATTACCACGATTTCCGTATTATTCATTTAAAGAAAAACAAAGAACTCTATAACAAATTTCGCGAGTAAGTTCATATCCACGTGCTTTTAGAAAATACATCGATGTGAAAATAATTGCACAGCTTTTAAATGTCATCATTTTTTTTTTTTAAATTGAATTATGACATCAATAAATTTAACCACGACCTAAATAAATAGCTGAGATGACGACAATTTTTTTTAGTTAAATTAATTAGAACTTAGAATTAGTTTGAATTAGAAAATAATATTACGTCTACAGTGTTATAGAAATTTTTTAAATTGTAATTTAATTTGCATATTTTCATATTTAATATGAGTTTACAGCGCCGTTTCTAAATTAGATTTAGTGTTGCTGTAAAGAAATTTTAATTTAGTTTGGTTGTAGTATCTGTCAAACAGTTAAAAAAGTAAATGAAAAGAAGTTTCAACTTCAAAATAGTCATCGCCTCAGTGGCTTAGTTTATAGCGCGTCTGCCTAAGGATTGCCTAACTGTCTAAAGAACGAGGCACTGAAGAGGAAGGTTCGAATTCGTTTGAAACGGGTTAAATGAAAAGTGGAGTTTTTTTCTGGAAACTTCCAGTTCCAACTATACCTTTGGATTGAAAAAATGCCAATTACTTCGTTACTTACTTGAGTTTAATTGTTTTCAAAAAATCATCAGTAAATGAAAAATAATAAGTTAATTTTTTATTGCAAATCATTAGATTTTTAAAAAAAAGGATACAACGTAAAAATAGTATATTATTTAATTGGGAGTAAAAGTGCTACTTTTTGTATTGAGTCTATATTTTGGCTGCCGACAATTATAGACGAAACACAAAATGTCACTTAAGCTTCGAATTAAATACACTATTTTTCGGCAAACGTTTAAATTTTTTATAAACATGAAATTAAAACCTAAATTTTTTTTAAAAACAACATATTACTTAACTGCCGCCGTAAAAAAATGAAAAACTGGCGTCACTTTACAGACACTTTGATTATTTGTCAAAAAAGAAAGACTTCTCTTTTGACCTTCAACCTAGCGGCAGCAAAGTTAAATTTTACAGCCGTTTGCCGAAAAACAATTTTTTTTGGGTAAACGGCTTTAAAAATTTAACTTTACTGCTCCTATAGGGAAAAGGTTAAAGTCTTACTTTTTTGACATATAATCATATAAATAGGTGTTAAAGTAGTGCCATTTTTTTCAATTTTTTACGGCGGCAGTAAAGTAAGCTTCATATTTTTACGGCGGTAGTTAAGTGTCTCCATTTTCTTTCCATATTTTTACGGTGGCAGTAAAGTAACATAACATGATATTATGAATTTGTTCAAAACAGCATGATGCGTTCATTTAATGAATTAAAATCAACAAAAGTTAATTGCAGAATAGTATATTATTTAATTAGGAGCTGTGCTGTTTTTTGTGTTGAGTTTATAGTTTGGCATTTATAGACAAGACGAAACACAAAATGTCACTTTAGCTCCGAATTAAATTATATACTATTTTTATTAGAATTAAAAGTAATAAACTTGGAAGATTTTCGTTAATACAAGACTATTGCCATATTTTTTAATGGTCTTATGAAATAAGTAATGTAAAACTTAAAAATTGGCAAAAACACAGAATATGAGATTATGCTTGGGAGATTATATAGATTTAAATTTCATTCAGTAATTTACTATGTCGGGGTAAGAATGTTTATTACTTTGAATTAAAGTTTTTAACATCTTTTGTTTTGACTGACATCCACAAAATACGAACATGATCATAAGACCTTTTTTGTCAACTTAAAAAACGATAGTTTTAGTGTCATTACGTTTTTTAATTTTTTTTTGTTTCGTTTGCATCTTTTTTCAACTAGATCGAATAAAAAATTGGAGATGGGGACTTCTATTACCACCACTATTATTATTTTTGTCCATATGAGCTTAAAGTTTCTATTTTTTTACACATGGTGTCTAAAAATCTTTTTAAGTCCGTTTTGTTTATGTATGAAGCGTAGGAACATTGAAAAAAATCAAAATCTTGATTTACATTTACATTGAAAAAAATCAAAATCTTGATTACATTTCGTTATTTTACGGTACACGGTTAAATACAGACAAATGATAACGACAAAGAATTAGCATAAATAAAATATAATGCCTTGGGCGAGTTTAAATTTCTTTAAATTAAATACAGGTTGAAACACATTTTTTTTAAGTATCGGGTTCTTGATCTACCTGTGCAAGTAAACCATGTTTCATGACAAAGATGTACCATACTAAACAAACAAGCAAACGTCACACTTTTAAATTTTTTTTTTACTATTGCATAAATTCTATTGTAATTTTTTTTGCTGTACGAGACATACCCTACTAACAATTGTTCACCAGTTTACTAATACAATTTAAAAAAAAGTATTAAACAACTACAGATAAGCAAAAAATATTGAAGTATTCCCTAGTAAAAATTGTTCACCAGTTTACTAATACAATTTTAAAAAAAAACCCTAGTAACAATTGTTCACCAGTTTACTAATACAATTTAAAAAAAAAAATATTAAACAACTACAGATAAACAAAAAATATTGAAGTATTGATGATATTTTCATTGTATTTCTTAAAAGATAAATAAGTAATCCTGCGATGAACATTTTGATGAAGTTCTTAATTACTTTCATGATAATTATCAGCAACTAACATTTTTCACTCCCTCTCTTTACTCTCATTGCATTTTATGATTCTTTTTGATATATCTTGTAAACATAGTCAACAAATTTTTTCTAGTTTTGTTTTTACGTTTAGAGGTGCAACTTTGTGATTTTTGTCAGTTTTTGGTTAAAAGTGAAATATTGTGTTGAAAAACAATATACAAATCAGTGATTAACGGTACAGAAAATCGAAGAAGCTGCAGAACAATAATTTTTTGTTATAATAGTTTTTAATTTCAGGAAAAAACTGACGTGACTAAATCATAGAGGAAGAAGGAAGAACCATCTCCTTAAAAAATATTAATGCTTTATTAAATTAATTTTAATGCCTCAAAAAATTTATAATTAATAAAATTCTAGTTTAAAACACGAAAATGGCTTTTAAAATACCACAATTTTTATTTCTTTTCGTTCTATATTTTATTCTGTGTTCTATATTATTTTTATTCTAAATATTCTGTACGGGTTTTACGCTCTATGTTCACATTGATTTCACTAACTCCATAATTGATTTCGATTATAATAAATAAGTAATCAATGAGTTCGACTATTCTATAGTAGTGAAGTGCCTGCTGAAATTTGCAAATGAACTCTATCATTTCATCAGTGATGAATCTTTTATGAAAATTCACTAATTATTTCGTCGGTTTGTTGGTAGTGAAATCCCTGATAAAGTTCATTCATGAACTCACTGTTTATCATTCATGAGTTTCCGATAGATATTCATCAATAACTTCATGCGTTCCATAATACTGATATTCACCAATAACTTAATGCGTTCCATAATACTGATATTCATCAATAACTTCATGAGTTCCATAATACTGATATTCATCAATAACTTCATGAGTTCCATAATACTGATATTCATAATGAAGTTCAGCATGGTTTTCATTGAAACATTCATTAGAAGAGAAGAGCAAATACAAAAGTAAATAAGTGAATTCACATCACAAGCTCATATACGTTTCATTGAATAGGTAATGATGATTTTCATGATGAACTATTGTATGAATTCACTAATTCTCTGTTACTAGGGATATTAAACAACTACAGATAAGCAAATCATATTGAAGTATTGATGATATTTTCATTGTATTTCTTAAAAGAAATAAATAAGTGATCCTGCGATGAATATTTTGATGAAGTTCTTAATTACTTTCATGATAATTATCAGCAACTAACATTTTTCACTCCCTCTCTTTACTCTCTTTGCATTTTATGATTCTTTTTGATATATCTTGTAAACATAGTCAACAAATTTTTTCTAGTTTTGTTTTTACGTTTAGAGGTGCAACTTTGTGATTTTTGGTTAAAAGTGAAATATTGTGTTGAAAAACAATATACAAATCAGTGATCAACGGTACAGAAAATCGAAGAAGCTGCAGAACAATAATTTTTTGTTATAATAGTTTTTAATTTCAGGAAAAAACTGACGTGACTAAATCATAGAGGAAGAAGGAAGAACCATCTCGTTAAAAAATAATAATGCTTTATTAAATTAATTTTAATGCCTCAAAAAATTTATAATTAATAAAATTCTAGTTTAAAACATGAAAATGGCATTTAAAACACCACAATTTTCATTTGTTCTATATTTTATTTTATTCTGTGTTCTATACTATTTTTATTCTAAATATTCTGTACGGGTTTTACGCTCTATGTTCACATTGATTTCACTTACTCCATACCCTAGTAACAGAGAATTAGTGAATTCATACAATAGTTCATCATGAAAATCATCATTACCTATTCAATGAAACGTATATGAGCTTGTGATGTGAATTCACTTATTTACTTTTGTATATGCTCTTCTCTTCTAATGAATGTTTCAATGAAAACCATGCTGAACTTCATTATGAATCTCAGTATTATGGAACTCATGAAGTTATTGATGAATATCAGTATTATGGAACTCATGAAGTTATTGATGAATATCAGTATTATGGAACGCATGAAGTTATTGGTGAATATCAGTATTATGGAACGCATGAAGTTATTGATGAATATCTATCGGAAACTCATGAATGATAAACAGTGAGTTCATGAATGAACTTTATCAGGGATTTCACTACCAACAAACCGACGAAATAATTAGTGAATTTTCATAAAAGATTCATCACTGATGAAATGATAGAGTTCATTTGCAAATTTCAGCAGGCACTTCACTACTATAGAATAGTCGAACTCATTGATTACTTATTTATTATAATCGAAATCAATTATGGAGTTAGTGAAATCAATGTGAACATAGAGCGTACAACCCGTACAGAATATTTAGAATAAAAATAGTATAGAACACAGAATAAAATATAGAACAAATGAAAATTGTGGTATTTTAAAAGCCATTTTCGTGTTTTAAACTAGAATTTTATTAATTATAAATTTTTTGAGGCATTAAAATTAATTTAATAAAGCATTAATATTTTTTAAGGAGATGGTTCTTCCTTCTTCCTCTATGATTTAGTCACGTCAGTTTTTTCCTGAAATTAAAAACTATTATAACAAAAAATTATTGTTCTGCAGCTTCTTCGATTTTCTGTACCGTTAATCACTGATTTGTATATTGTTTTTCAACACAATATTTCACTTTTAACCAAAAACTGACAAAAATCACAAAGTTGCACCTCTAAAAGTAAAAACAAAACTAGAAAAAATTTGTTGACTATGTTTACAAGATATATCAAAAAGAATCATAAAATGCAATGAGAGTAAAGAGAGGGAGTGAAAAACGTTAGTTGCTGATAATTATCATGAAAGTAATTAAGAACTTCATCAAAATGTTCATCGCAGGATCACTTATTTATTTCTTTTAAGAAATACAATGAAAATATCATCAATACTTCAATATTTTTTGTTTATCTGTAGTTGTTTAATATTTTTTTTTTAAATTGTATTAGTAAACTGGTGAACAATTGTTACTAGCTTAGAGTATATATAAATATAGAGAGAACATAACTTTAAAATTGTATGAAGAGAGGCATAAGAAATCGTGTTTGCTAATATGTCATATTCAATTTCTCATTTCGCCATTTGCATTTCTGTTTATTTACAACAACCAACTATTGTATTAAATTATAAATTAAAAACAATTAAATAATTTAAAACGAAACAAAAAGTACAATCTATTATTTTTAGTTGTGCTAATTTTTATAAAATGAATAAAAATAATTACGAGAGTATTTTACATTTATTGTGTTATTTCCAGTGATTTTATAATAGTGAACATTTTATTATTTTATAATGCAAATGTGCAAATATTTAAGTTATGTATACATCCTGAAAGTATATTATGAAAACTAGCTGGCGACCAACTTTTCATTATTGTGTAGTTTATTTTTAATAGATAAAAGATTAAAATTTATATATTTGGTTAGAATCAAATCCAAATCTGTCATTTTTCTTATTTCTTTTTATATAGTAGCAGTGAGGGAGAAACTATTATTTTTTTGTGGTAGGTTTTTTTCTTATAGATTTAAAAGAAACTCGCAATAATTGTACAATTTTGAATCAAATGAAAAATTTATGCACGTCTTTGGGAAGACAAACCGGTTTCTCTCTCAGAGAAATAAAGAAAAACAAACAAACAAAAAAACGATTTGACAGAAGATCAATCACGATTAATATTAGTTATGGTGGTCGGTTGGTTACTAGGGTAATTGATTTCGATTATAATAAATAAGTAATCAATGAGTTCGACTATTCTATAGTAGTGAAGTGCTTGCTGAAATTTGCAAATAAACTCTATCATTTCATCAGTGATGAATCTTTTATGAAAATTCACTAATTATTTCGTCAGTTTGTTGGTAGTGAAATCCCTAATGAAGTTCATTGATCATTCATGAGCTCACTGTTTTATCGTTCATGAGTTTCCGATAGATATTCATCAATAACTTCATGCGTTCCCTAATACTGATATTCATCAATAACTTTATGCGTTCCATAATACTGATATTCATCAATAACTTCATGAGATCCATAATACTAATATTCATCAATAACTTCATGAGTTCCATAATACTGATATTCATAATGAAGTTAAGCATGGTTTTCATTGAAACATTCATTAGAAGAGAAGAGCATATACAAAAGTAAATAAGTGAATTCACATCACAAGCTCATATACGTTTCATTGAATAGGTAATGATGATTTTCATGATGAACTATTGTATGAATTCACTAATTCTCTGTTACTAGGGTTGATGATATTTTCATTGTATTTCTTAAAAGAAATAAATAAGTGATCCTGCGATGAACATTTTGATGAAGTTCTTAATTACTTTCATGATAATTATCAGCAACTAACATTTTTCACTCCCTCTCTTTCCTCTCATTGCATTTTATGATTCTTTTTGATATATCTTGTAAACATACAGGCTGATTCTGACATACCCTCACAGATGTAAAAATAGTCATAGCAAAGACTTTTCTCTTAGCTAAGACTAAAACCTCTTAAATGCGATTCTGTATGTAGTCACAACTGTGAGATGTCAAAAAATAACCTCTTAACGTAAGATCATCATACATGGTCATCTTAAGCATCATAATTTAAATTTTCATATTTTTTATTTGGATTCTTGTATGAAAAATTATATTAATAAAGGATAAAATATTAATTATGAATTATTTATGTACTTATTATAAAATTTTTAATAATTATCTATATTTTAGTTTAGTTTGAATCAAAATTGTAAAACAAAATATATATTGATATATATTGATATTGGTTTTACATAAAATGGCGATTGAAAATTTCATATTTGCAATATATCAAACTTTGACTCTCATGTTGTTTTATGAAAATTTTCCAAATTTTATATAAATTTTAAGGAAAAACTCATTCTTTTCTCACAAATTTATTGCAAAATAATTAATATATGGTATGATTTTATATTAATTGTATATAAATTATTATAAAATAAAATACATTTTTGATTATTGAAAATGGCGGTTGAATATTTTCACAAACAAAAATTATATTAACACCGTAAAAATTTTATAAAACATAAACTTGATTTTTATAAAAAATTATTATATAATATACCATAATTCTTAATAATAATTTATATGGTATTTTAATTTATATTTAAATTATTTAAAAAGAAAATATGACATTTTATAATAATTTTGTTTATAAAAATAGCCGTTTGAAAGATCTCCAAAATATATTTGTAGAGTTATTATGAGGTTTTTTATGACGACGTTCACAGAATCGCAATTAAGATATTCCTCTTAAAAAAATTGTCATAACAAAAATAATCATAGCTAAGACCTCTTAACTCAGAATCAGCCTGATAGTCAACAAATTGTTTCTAGTTTTGTTTTTACGTTTAGAGGTGCAACTTTGTGATTTTTGTCAGTTTTTGGTTAAAAGTGAAATATTGTGTTGAAAAACAATACACAAATCAGTGATTAACGGTACAGAAAATCGAAGAAGCTGCAGAACAATAATTTTTTGTTATAATAGTTTTTAATTTCAGGAAAAAACTGACGTGACTAAATCATAGAGGAAGAAGGAAGAACCATCTCCTTAAAAAATATTAATGCTTTATTAAATTAATTTTAATGCCTCAAAAAATTTATAATTAATAAAATTCTAGTTTAAAACACGAAAATGGCTTTTAAAATACCACAATTTTCATTTCTTTTCGTTCTATATTTTATTCTGTGTTCTATACTATTTTTATTCTAAATATTCTGTACGGGTTTTACGCTCTATGTTCACATTGATTTCACTAACTCCATAATTGATTTCGATTATAACAAATAAGTAATCAATGAGTTCGACTGTTCTATAGTAGTGAAGTGCCTGCTGAAATTTGCAAATGAACTCTATCATTTCATCAGTGATGAATCTTTTATGAAAATTCACTAATTATTTCGTCGGTTTGTTGGTAGTGAAATCCCTGATGAAGTTCATTCATGAACTCACTGTTTATCATTCATGAGTTTCCGATAGATATTCATCAATAATTTCATGAGTTCCATAATACTGAGATTCATAATGAAGTTCAGCATGATTTTCATTGAAACATTCATTAGAAGAGAAGAGCATATACAAAAGTAAATAAGTGAATTCACATCACAAGCTCATATACGTTTCATTGAATAGGTAATGATGATTTTCATGATGAACTATTGTATGAATTCACTAATTCTCTGTTACTAGGGTACTAGTGTATTTAGTGATATTTGACAATGATCTTTTTGCTCAGAATGTTTAAGCAGTAATTGTGTCTTCTGCTTATCTCCGCAAATTCAAATATGTTCAGTCAACAGTTTCAGTTATTTTTTATAAATGTGCTGATAACAATAGGTAAAACAACACATAAAAATCTTTTAAGACCTGGGTCCCAAAACAACATGCATTCTGAACTGTTGATGGACGCAAATCTTTTTTTTTGTTTTTCAAAGTTTGTTTTAAAGAATGAATAACTAAACAATAAATCCTTGCATTGATCCTATTCATGATAGGATAAAGAAAATAAAAATGGAATTGGAATTTGTACATTTTTTAGAATAACTCAAAAACGGTGTACCGGAAAATTCTAAAAAATGTTGCAATGTTTTGGAAATTTGGTGTTCTTTCAAATGACACCCCACTCGCTTGGGTCAAAAAAAGTTTTTTTTTACCCTCTTTACACCCATCCCCTAAACACACAGAAATATAATTATTTGAGAGTTCGCTATAATTTTCGTTCAAAATATAGCAAATTTCCTGTCTCTATGAATTTTTTCAATTTTTTCTGTCAATCAGTGTCGAAACGTAGGGGGGAACGGTCTGGAATTTGCACATTTTTTAGAATAACTCAAAAACGGTGTACCGGAAAATTCTAAAAAAAATTGCAATGTGTTGGAAGTTTGGTGCTCTTTCAAATGATACCCCACTCGCTTGGGTCCAAAAAAGTTGTTTTTTACCCTCTTTACACCCATCCCCTAAATACACAGAAATATAATTATTTGAGAGTTCGCTATAATTTTCGTTCAAAATATAGTAAATTTCCTGTCTCTATGAATTTTTTCAATTTTTTCTGTCAATCAGTGTCGAAACGTAGGGGGGGGGGGAACGGTCTGGAATTTGCACATTTTTTAGAATAACTCAAAAACGGTGTACCGGAAAATTCTAAAAAAAATTGCAATGTTTTGGAAATTCGGTGTCTTTCAAATGACACCCCACTCGCTTGGGTCCAAAAAAGTTGTTTTTTACCCTCTTTACACCCATCCCCTAAATACACAGAAATATAATTATTTGAGAGTTCGCTATAATTTTCGTTCAAAATATAGCAAATTTCCTGTCTCTATGAATTTTTTCAATTTTTTCTGTCAATCAGTGTCGCAACGTAGGGGGGGGGGGAACGGTCTGGAATTTGCACATTTTTTAGAATAACTCAAAAACTGTGTACCACAAAATTCTAAAAAAAAATTGCAAAGTGTCTGAAATTCGGTCTTCTTTCAAATGACACCCCACTCGCTTGGGTCAAAAAAGTTTTTTTTCACCCTTCCCCAACCCAATCCCTTAAAAACCCAAAAATATAATTATTTGAGGGTTCGCTATATTTTTCGTTCAGAGTTTATCAAACTTCCTGTTTCTGTGAATTTTTTCAAATTTTTCTGTTAATTAGGCTCGTAATTCAAGGGGGGGGCTTTTTGTGTCATTTTATTGATAATAATTCAAAAACCATGCATTGCAAAATTCTAAAAAAAATGGCAATATCTCTAAAATCAAGTGCTCTTTCAAATGACACCCCACATGACCTGGTTTTAAATGATGTTTTTACCCCTTAACATTCCCACCCCTTTTATAAATATAGTTATGAGTGTCTGCCACTTCTCTATATTTTTCATTAAAAACCTCCTCAATTTTCTATCATTCCAAATATATTTCAAGATTTTCGATGAAGTAGGGTCGGAGTTAATCGGGGCAATAAAACATCCCGAAAACGTCATTTTTCAAAATTATACAAAAAATGGTGAGGTGTAAAATTCCAAAATATATTTTTAAAAAATGCTGAAATGAAGCCCTTTCATATGATGTATGTATGTATGTTTTGTATGTTTTCAAAGGCTTTACATCGTACCTCCTTAAAACAAACGAACACAACTTTATTTATTTTTTAACCCGCCATCTTGTGTGGATAGGTAAGTTTTATAAGCAGCTCAAATTTTAAGTTCATCGGATTAATGGTTCACGAGATAATCGAAATAATGTGAAAAACACGTTGTACTCTCACCAATAGTGTTCCGTATAAAAAACGGAACCCTAAAAAGAATGTGTGAGCCCCAAAGCTCACGTTTGAAGTGAAACTTCTTTAGATGTAAATGTTGTTCAGATATTGAATTTTTTTATAATGTTAAATATATAATACAATTACACTGTTATTTAATGCTGTTCCTTTTTTAGTATAGAAACGTAATGTTCTTAGTCAAAAAGTATGAATTTTTAATAATTTTTTATTAAAAGAAATTTTTCTTAAAAATGTTCAGATAAAATTAAAAATATCTGTTGAATGATAAAACTCTTAACTTTCAAATGAGTATGAATTACACACCAATATACAACAGACAGTAAAAACTTTTATATACTTCACAATATATTATTCACATTATTAACAAAACTATATGTATTTGAAAATATTAAATCTTTTCACACGATCACAAACATGTAAAAACATTTCGAATTGCAAAATTCAAGTGACTTCCAATATGTACTTAAGCTTAATTGCTCAAATCGTTACATAGCGTAACAAAAATTTTGCACAGGTACGTCGCTAAAGAATTTTTACGCCAATAATAATGTCACTACAGTAAAAACAACTTGAAATACAACACAAAACAATCGTGATTTCCAAGAAATAACAATTATATTTAAAGTTTTCGAAATAAAAATCACCTGATCACAACTGTAATGTTTTTTTCGGGAAAAAGGTATATATATTTTGTTCACAGTATTGATCAAAAAGTGCTAATACGGAATTTTTAGAGATTCTATTCTCAGAAACTTGGAAACTTAAAAAACCTAATTAAAATAAGTTCATAAATTTATGCCCAGCCTATAACTGACAATAACAAACTAAGCAAATTACTTACCATAATTTATAACTGAAAACGATGATGTTGGATTTTCTGGTTTAATTTCACGCACTGTATGTCGACAACGTTTCTCGTTCTCCGTACATATAGTGGGTGTCATTTTTTTATCTTAAATTTATTTAACAATTTGTTTTTCTTTTTATTCACGTCTCAAATTTATAACTGAAATACTTCTTATACTTATTTTTGTATGGTTTAATATTGCCTGCAAATAAAAAACACAATAAAATTAATACCATCATAAAAAATTTAAGCCATCATTGTTAAACTTAAATTAATGGACGACCAAGGGGAAAAAATGAAATCTCATTTATAATATGGTTGCAATTGTTTTTATTCTCTTTTGTTTATTTCATTTCAAAAAACTTAAGGACAAATATGTTTTCATAAACAATTAAGGTCATCGAATATTACTTAAGTTCGATTTGACTGAAATAACTGAATAAACTGAATAAAACAACAATTGCATACAATTTTCCAGGTAATTCAGTCATTTCATTCAAATTGAACGCGGCTAATTGTATATATGTACAATAATTAGTTGATTAGTTTTGATATTTATTATTGATCTCCGATTTCAATTCCAGATTATGAAAAAAGTATGATTGATTGTAGAATTGGTCTAATATTCAGTAAATCATCAAAATAGAGCCAAAACAACAAAAACAGTAATTTTTTGCCATTTAAAAAATACATAATCAAAATCGAAAATTTAGACACAAACAAATATGTTCCGATTTATTTTTTATTATTTTTAACGTTTGACCACAAACCGTAAATAAAAAAGTCAGACAAGTGCGAATCAAATTCGCTCGCCAAGGGTTCCGTGAATGTAAAAGAACACAATATCAAAAATAATTGACAAAAAGTTGTGTTGTAATGTCTTTATATTGCCAGATCATGACGCATAACAAAACAAATGTTTAATCGTAAATGTCAATAGTAAATTACAATCACATATATACATATATACTGATCAAAAATCACACCAAAAATGTTGCTTCAGGTTAAATCTTATCCATACCTGTTTATGGTAACTTAAGAAAGATTTAATTACACCAGCTTGTAAATGGTTTAAATTTGGTTTTTTCGGTCAATCAAGTGTCGAAATTTAGGGGGGTGGAGAGACTACATGGTAAAAATACTTTTTTTTACAATAACCCAAAAACTGTGAATTGCAAAATTCTAAAACAAATTGTAATGTTTCTTAAATTAAGTGCTCCATCATATGACACCCCCCTCATTTGGGTCAAAAATGGTGTTTTTTACTCTCCCCACACCAATCCCCTAAACACTTAGAAATATAATTGTTTGAGACTCGCTATGATTTTCATTCAAACTTTATCAATCTTCCTGTCTCTGTGAAATTTTTCAATTTTTCTGTCAATCATCGTGGAAACGTAGGAAGCGGAACGGTCTGCAAGTTGCACTTTTTTGACAATAACTCAAAAACTGTGCACAATTTTAAAAAAAAAATGCAATGATTTCTAAATTAAGTGCTCTTTCAAATGACACCCCACTCGCTTGGGTCAAAAGCGGTTTTTTTACCCTCTTCACCCCCGTCCCCTAAACACCCAGAAATATAATTATTTGAGACTTCGCTATAATTTTCATACAAAATTTACCAAATTTCCTTACCCTGTGAATTTTTACAAATTTTTCTGTCAATCAGTGCCGAAATGTAGGATGGGGGGAGGTACGGTCTGAAAGTCGCACTTTTTTTACAATAACTCAAAAAATTTCCACCGCAAAACTCTAAAAAAAATTGCAATGTTTTCTAAATTAGGTGCTCTTTCAAATGACCACGTTTTAAATAGTGTTCTTTCCACCTTTCCTAGTCTCTTTCCACCCCCTTAATAAATATAATTATGAGTACGTGATTCTTCCCTATATTTTCCATAAAAAACTTACTAATTTTTCTATCATTCGCACTACATTTGAAGATTTTTGATCAGTTAGGTTTGGAGCTAATAGAGGTAAGAAAACACGAAGAAAACATCATTATTCAAAATTTTACAAAAAATCTTTAAAAAAAATGTATTTTCTCAAAGGTCTCACATCGTAACCCTGTAAACCAAAGTTTTAGTTTTATTTGTATCTGTCATTTTATGTGGACAGATTAGTTTTATACGCACCTCAAATTTCAGGTCCATAGCATTTATAGTTTACGAGATAATCGATATAATGTGAAAAACTCGTTTTACTCTCTTACTTTACCAATAGTGTTCCGTATAAAAAACGGAACCCTAAAAATATGAATATGTTGTTGAACTGATGAACCTATTTTTTCCTTCACTTTATTCAATTCAATTCAGTTCTGTAGTAGCTCAGTTTACGATCAGTGTAAAGTATAAACTGAATATTTTCATTGGAACATACAAATTCCGGAATACAATTTTTTAAAGTGAAATCATTCATTAGTTCACTCGATTGGAAAGCGCCTACAGCCTCTTTCCAATCGAGTGAATTGCTAAAGGAAATGATTGTAGTCAATTGGTCTAATATTCAGTAGATCATGAAAAATACAGCCAAAACAACAGAAATAGCAATTTTTTGAAATTTAAAAAATACATAACCGAAAAGGAATATTTAACACAAACAAATATGTACAGATTTAATTTTTAATTATTTTTAACGTTTTACCACAAACCATAAATAACAAAATATTAATATGCTGAAAACTGATGACATATTTTTTCCTTCACTTTATTCAATTTTGCAGTAGCTCAATTTACGTTCGGTGTAAAATGAATATTCCGACTAGCAATTTGTTCAGGTATGCCCTATTATGATCCGGGCCGGGTCAGGGTGTAATAAGGTAAATCCTAATAGGGCATTTGCATCGAGCCCCTATCAGATATCATACCTCATTGCACGGGCGTGTCGTCTTTGTCCTGATCCGCTCCGGATTTCGAAGTAAATGCCGAACCAGAACCGGATCGGAATCATATCTAATTTTCCAATTAAGGTATGCCCTATTTTTCCTGATTTGTGCACTATTTCATTTTAATAAATTTCATTTGGTTGAAATTCACTAGAGTATTATCCATTTTAGATATACACTCAATTCTGTTTTTATGCGATTTTGTTTTATGCGATTTTAAAGTTATGCGGTTACGAATTTTTTTTATAGAATTTAGGAATTATGCGATTTTTTCTATGTCTCCTTCTTCTTCACAACGATTTCCGGTTGGAAATTTGAAAAAGTATTTTAAATTCTTATTGAAAAGTATTTTCTCAAACAAAAGGACTATTAAAAGTAAAAAAACGTTATTTTAGATTACCAATGATATATTTTCTCTCAAAATTCTAAAATGTAATATCAAAATATGTAATAATAAATAACAAATCCATAAGAAAAATCACAAAAGTTCAAAACCAAAAAAAAAAACGGTCAAGTGTGAATGAAATTCGCTTGCCAAGGGTTCCGTGAACGTAGAAGAACAAACTATCAAAAATAATCAACATAAAGTTGCGTAGTAGATTTTTTATGATGTGGCGAATCATAGCCACATAAAAAACAAATTGCTATTGACATTAACATTTACGAGCCAATTCAACATTTGCAAAATTTCACACAAAATGGTACATCCATGGCTGTTAATAGTAACTAACGAGAGATTAAATTATACCAGCTTGTAAATGGTTCAAATTGGAAATTATACCTTATCAATTCAAATACCAATAACTAGGATAATAATTGCCAATAATTCCTAACTGTGCACTTCATTATTCTTAAAAAAATTCCAATCTTTCTTAAATTAAGTGCTTGTTCATATGACACCTCACTCATTTAAGTCACAGTTTCTTTTACCATTCTCTAACCTCACTCTCTCACCAGAAATATAATTCTGTAACTCTTCGCTATAGTTTTCGTTCAGAATTTATCAAACTTCCTGTCTCTGTGAATTTTCTCAAACCTTTCTCTCCATTAAGCTCAAAATGCAAGGAGGTCCAAATTAAAATGGCACTTGTTTGACAGTAAGTCAAAAACAATGGACCGCCATTGCCTTAGGTTCTTTTACCATTTTCTAATCTCACTTTCTCACCAGAAATATAATTCTGTAACCCTTCGCTATAGTTTTCGTTCAGAATTTATCAAACTTCCTGTCTCTGTGAATTTTCTCAAACTTTTCTCTCCATTAGGCTCAAAATGCAAGAAGGTCCAAATTAAAATGGCACTTGTTTGACAATAATTCAAAAACAATGGACCGCCATTGCCTTTGGTAGCAAAAATCCGAAATTCTACTCCACGCCGTGCTACCTGTGTAACGCTAACAGAATTAGGTTGGTGTAGTTGAGAGGAGCAGAGTAAATACTACTTATATTCAATGATTCTACACCATGGGGACTCATTGACACCATAAAATCAATGCAAATCAAGCATCTGTTCTCCACGTAAGGGACGGTTTGAAGTGGACGTCTGTCTTGGATCAGGCGGCTCGCAATATCAACATGTAAAAAGGTTGTTTCTGGTGACCTTAAGAGGCAAGACGAATCCATTCACGAAAATTTGGGTTTGGCGAAGGGCTAGTCTGTATACAGGCTTCATTTTATCTCGGATTTATCACAATAACAACCTCGGAAATTGTACCCGGACTACGATTTAAAAATGGGAACCTGGTACGTGCTAAACCTTAGAAGACCAGAATATCTCCTAAGACTCACACACCAAGTTGATAGCTACACACTGGATATAGTGTCATTACAAGAACTTAGAGGGCCAGGTAGTGGAATCCATGAAACAGCGAAAGGATACACTCTTTATTATTGCGGTCATCAATACGAAGGAGAATTTGGAGCTGGCTTTCACATACACCGTCGCTTGAATCAGCATGTTATTGACTTCTTCCCAATTAATATGCGTTTATGCACACTGAGAATCCGCAAGCAAAAATTTAATGCATAACGATCGTTAATATTCATGCACCTACTGAAGACAAAGCAGATGACATTAAAGACCTGTTCTTCCTAGAAATCGAAAAAGTCATCAATAACATCCGGGGTACGATATAAAAGTCGTGGTAGGTGACTTTAATGCTCAAATTGGTAAGAGTGCAGAACTGAAAACACATATCGGTCCTATCAGCTTGCATCATACCAGCAACAATAATGGTTTTCGTGCAGTCGAGCTGACTATGATGTATGATCTAGTTATTGCCAGCACTTTTTTTTTCTCACAAGAGAATTCACAGAACAACTTGGAAATCAAATGACGGAAGAACGGAAAATCAAATCGATCACTTTATGATCTCTAAGAGACACTCTACAAGTGTCAATAGTTTGACAACGGAAGTGGAAGTGACTCTACAGTGAGTGGACGACGAGCACCGCCAAACCATTGAACATAAACAAAAACTGCGATAAAAATGGTTAACAAGGAACATCCCAAGCTGATTTTCTATGCGCCAGGAAAGCCTCAGCAAAACTTCTACGTCAAAAGAAACGCGAACAGATGAAGAGCTGTTTTGAAAACATCAAACAACATGCGACCAATGGAAATTCGAAAGAGTGATTTGCCAATGCACGAAATCTGACAAAAGATTTCCATCCAAGATCTACAGCCATCAAAAATGGAAATAATGATCTTACAACAAGTTAACTTGATGTGCTGGCAGTGTGGCGATCCCACTTTCAAGACCTACTGAATAGGACGAATGAAGTACATCCTATTCGAGCAATTGATCCATCAACGAGATCTTTATCCCTTACCCAGAAATAGAAGAAGTGGAAGCTGCCATTAAAAACTGAAAATGGCAAATCACCAAGTATCGATGGAATTCCCACAGAACTATTTAAAAATGGAGGAGCAGCTCTGGTCTCACGTATATACGATCTGATTCTTGCAATCTGGTACCAAGAAGAACTACCTGCTGTATGGAAAGCAATTCTCATTGTTCCGCTACATTTAAGAAATGTAACCGTCTAAAGTGTGCGAATCAATGTTCTACCTTAAGAATGATTCTCCTAAGGACCTTAAGGATGATTCCAAAAAAATGTTGTGCATAAAACATCAGCATTTACCAGCTCTATGTTGATGTCAAGCAAGCATATGATATCATCATTCGCGACAACCTTTGGTCCGCACTCATGTGGCTTGATATCGCAGAGAAACTTGTTTCTCTGTGCAAACTCACAACATTGGGATTAAATTGTAGAATAGTAATAGAAAGGTCAGTCTCTGATCCTTTCGATGTAACATCAGGTGTTCGACAAGGTTATGCACTCGCGCCCGTACTATTTAATTTGGCGCTTGAGTATGCAATAAGAAAAAGCCGAGTTAAGACACAAAACTGCATTTTTAACAAATCTAGTCAAATTCTTGACTACGCAGATGATATTGTACTTTTTGGACGTAGAACAAGCGAATTTAAGGATAGTCTATTTATTTTTGTATTTATTTATTTAAATGTAATCTACAGGATTCTCTTCTCCCTAATGATTACCAAAAAGAACAACAATTCATTCACAACATGAAAAAAAAAAAAAAATAATAAACAAAAAAAAATAAGCTGTAGTCTAAAAATTTTAAAATTGTCCATTGACAAATAAATTAACATAAAAGAATTTCCATTGCTATACATTTTCTTATATAATTAGCTAGAGTCAATAAGAGAAAAAAAACAATAAATATTAAATTAAACTAACATTAAAAAATATAATATGTATATAAAAAAAAAAGAAAAAATATGAATACAAGTAAAATTTTTAAATTTATTAGTCAAAAAAATTTTCAATTTAAGCTTCAGAGAGTCTCTGCTTATATTGTAATCGAAAACCTCATAAAATTTGTTAAAACATCTAGAGATAAAATTTATGGAACAGCTACTACCATGAAAATCTATGTATAAGAATTTACTGTGACGGACTTGTTTGAAGGGTACACAAATATTTAAACACTCTAAAAGATATGGACAGTCAGTACGCGCACATAAAATATCCGCAGCCAAAACAAACCCAGTGATTAGCCTTCGATTTTGCAACGATTGAAGTCCCAAAGCTACAGACCGCAACTCATAGGAAGGGAGTAATTTTAAATTTTCCCAATATCTAAGATTGCAATCATAACGAATGAATCCAAAATTCATGAATACAGTTCTTGTAAATCTCCTTTGTATTTTTTCTATTCCTTGAACATGGTTCTTGTTAATCGGATTCCAAATAACTGATGCATATTCAAGATGAGGTCGTACCAATGAGACATATAACTTTACTAAAGTAGATGGATTTGTAAAATCCCTACCAATCCTAGATATAAATCCCATGAGAGAACCGGACTTGGCGGCCATTGCGTCAATGTGAATATTGAAATTCAATTCCTCATCAAATACAACACCTAAATCCTTAAAAAAACTTACTCGCTTCAGTAAACTGTTATCAACATAATAATTAGAATGAGTTGGATTTCTTTCTAGTCTCTCATGACTATCCTTAAAACGACTCAGATTATGCATCAACACCGACAAAAGTTAAGTTTTAACAACATCTAGAAACATACTGACTCTGAAGTGCAACGCGTGGAAAATTTCAAATACCACGGGTCTGTAAAAACATCGTCAAATGACATGCAGTCTCTGCCGTATACAGAGTTTTCTACTCATACTCAAAACTACTGCGATCAAAACATCTTTCGCGGTAGTGTAAACTCACACTTTACAAAGCATTAATCCGACATTTGGTAGTGAAAGCTAGACGCTAACTTCCTCCGATTGTAGAATTTTAACAATATTCAAGAGAAAGGTCATTCGAACAATTTATGGTCCATGCAAAGTTGATGAAAATTGGTATAGAATCCGAATGAATCATGAAATCAGACAGCTTCGGATCGGACAATCGGCTTCATTAAATCCAACCGGATTAGATGGCTTGGTCATGTAGAAAGGGCTCCATTAGATAAAATGATAAAAAGGCGTCCCAACAAACAAGCTGGTGTTCGACAAAGAGGAAGACCAAGACAACGCTGGCGTGATGACATCATCGAAAACCTTCGTGATATAGGATGTTGAAACTGGAGTCAAGTGGTCATAGAATGAGACGATTGGAAGCTGATTGCACAGACGACAAAGTTCCTCCATGGGACGCAAACGCGAGATATAGAGAGATATTGCCAAATTTTAAAATTGCAATGTTTATTATATTAAGTGCTTTTTCAAATGATATCTCACTTGACTGGATTTTAAATTGTGATTTTACTCCTTTTCATTTCCACTTAATAAATACCATTATGAATAGTTCACACTTCGCTATATTTTTCGTTAAAAAGCTACCACATTTTCTATTTCTAAGAATTTTTAAGTTTTTCGACCAATTAGGTCGAAACTAAGTGGACAGAAAATCAACGCATTGTTCAAAATTACTCCAAAAACTGTATGGTAAAAAATTCTAAAATAAACGTTTAAGGGATACTGAAGTAAAGCCCTTGCATATACCCTACTTGACTCGGTTAAAAAAGTATTTTCTTAAAGGGCGTCACATCGCAGCCCTGTAAAACAAAACGACTTTATTTTTTTTTGTATCCACCATCTTAAGCGGATAGGTTAGTTTTATACACATCTTAAAATTCAGGTTCATACATTTTCTATTTTACAGTATAATCGATAAAATGGAACAAAACGTTTTACGCCCACCTCTACGCTTTTACGAGCAATTGAAGCAATTAGAACCATCCACCTCTACCGCTCATTCCGCTACAACATTTTCAGCAAGCACAGAGTACAGCATTTTTATTCCGCTACAGCATTTTCAGCAAGTACAGAGTGTCTTACCGTTCTTTTAAAAAGAAATGTGAAAATTACCGGCGATATCGCATCAGCAGATGAGTAGATTGCCAGGAATTATCCTGAACAGTTGGCAAAAATAATAGAGGATGGTGGTTTCTGTCCCGATCAGATGTTTAACGCAGATGAGACGGGGTTATTCTGGAAAAAATGCCCACCCGAACCTACATTGCGAAAGCTGAGAAAAAAGCAAGTGGTTTTAGGACAACCAACCTTTCTACTATGCAGTAATACATCAGTAGATCGGATGCTCAAACCCCTGCTTAGGGGTAAGGATTTAAAAAAATTACCAGCGCAGTGGATGGCAAACAAAAAGGTTTGGGTGACATCTGCTGTTTTCACCGAGTGGTTTAATAATTGTTTCATCCCGGAAGTAGAAGTTTATTTAAAGCAAAGGGGAGTTGATTTTAAAGCTCTGTTGATTGTTGATAACGCTTCGTCGCCTCCGAACTTACAACATCCAAATATGAATATGGTGTTTATTCCACTTATTACAACGAGCCCTATTCAGCCATTAGATCAAGGTATAATTGCTATTTTTAAAAAATGTTCTGTAAAACGAACCTTCTAATTTATTTTGAATCAACTTGATAATGAGCCACCTACACTTGCAGACGTTTGGAAAAAGTTTTCGATTTTAGACTCGAAAGACGACTCGATTTTAGACGAAAATTTTTCGAGGGTCTTCAAATTTGCTACTCATTAGAAAATCATTTTATTAATAATGATCCGAATTCTGAACGGGCATTTAAATTCAAGCGTGACCTGAAGATTTGCATTTCTGGGTATCAGGAACTTCTAAAACAGTTGCAGAAATCATCGCGAAGCTTAATAACAGATTTTGTTGTCAATCAAGCAAAAACACCAGCCGATGAAATTAGCACTGGATGTCATGAGGGAGAATTAATTTCGTCACCCAAATTGTTGACCATCTATAGCAATGATGATAGTGATTTCATACCAGTTCACAAACGGTCGCTAGCATTGTCATTAAGTGAAGATAAGGACTAGATGTTTAATCGTCTTTTAATCGTTAAGAAAAGTGAAATAAAAAACTAATTTTGGACTCCTGATTTCAATTTCTTTTAAATCTATCACCCTCATTCTTTAAAGGCTAATAGGTACCCACCATAATCTTCTCCAAGAATGGTTACATCGTCCTTTTTATGCGATTTTGGCTTATTTATTTGGTTTTATACGGTTTTTGAAAATTACTGAACCTATCACTGTTTATTCAATGTAGGTAGTGTCTTTTTTTATGCGATTTTTTTTTATGCTTTTTTCTGAGGGACGTATCAATCGCATAATAAGAGAATTCAGTGTACATAGTTTGCGAAATTTAACATATTCCTTAGCTATCGCTTTTCTGCGTTATGAAATATATAGTTAAGTATAAATTTAGAATATTTTTATAAACATTTTTTTCTGATGTATATAGTAGTAAATTTTTTTAATTTTTCTAATGTATGTTGAAGTAAATTCGCTATTTTGAATTATCCGGTCCTGGTCCGGTTCTAGTAGGGCTGCCTGATCAGGTTTGGGTAGTTTGAGGCGTTACATTACTGATCAGGACCTGTTCAGTGTGCCTGATACGGTCCCTATCAGAAGTAGGGAAAGCCGTATCCGGTCCAGATCTGAGCCCTTACATAATGCTAGTCGGGATTACCATTGGAACAAACAGATTCCGGAATACAATTCAGTTTAAGTGAATCATTCAGTAATTCACTCGATTGGAAAGCGGCTATAGTGTATTAAATTTTAGTTTTGTGTTATTTCCTTACATATAGCTTTTGATTATTTTTAGATAACTGATTATGGGATTTAACTTCAGCAAGATAATTAAAATCAAATCATGAGGTCTTTAACGTTATTTCTAAACTTTTTTTTCAAATAAATTTAGAAGTTAGGAAAATAAGGATTATACTGTAATTGGAACTGAGAATCTAGGGTCCTAAGTCGTAACTTTATGCAAAGTGAAACTTGAGGGCTATCCTATAAGGGTAGACAGAACGACTTAGTAGACATATAAATCTACTAACTACTTCTCAACTCTCCTTCAAATATTACTCATTTTTTAATTTCGAAAATTATCTCAATTTAACCACCGAATAAATCAATTCACAATCAAAATTATAAAACAACAACAACATATTACATATCTTGTATGTTGGAATATTGAAGGCACGTGTAGACTTTTTTTTTATTTTTACTCTTTATCTCAGTAATATTTTTATTTTCGTGTGAGTGTATTGTAAAAAAATTAAATAAATATTTACAATTTATTTACATTTGATGTCGTTTTGAAATATTTGTTTTTTCGTGTAATTTTGCGCTAATTAGTGAGCCACACATGGAATGGATCGATTACACAAATTAAATGGCGAAATTGATAAAAATGAATTTAATTTGACTATAGTTGTTGTATTTCCATTTTCGATAGAATAGCAAAACAGGTCAATGATATAATCGATAAATAAAATAAAACGGCGAATAATTTTAATGAAAAACGAGATAAGGTTATCAATTTGTTTTGTCACAATGTTACTATTTTATGCATAAACATCATTTACATAAGCGGATATATGCCCCATGGCCATACATAAAAAATTATCGTATGCCACAGATGACACAATGCTTGTTCTATTTAAATTTTTGGAACTTATTGTCATTTATACGTTAAAGATTATAAGTACTATTGATAATTATATTCCAGCTATTGATTGGTTTGTTTCCGTGGCGAACAAATACACGCATGTGGAAGCGTTTGTTTATTGGGAGTCAAAATTTCCAATGTCCTACTTTGGAACCATCATATAACGGAGTTGGAAAAGATCGTGTCAAAAAAACTCGACCCCCTTAATAGATGTAATATTTTACTCAGTTCCAATTACTCCACATTTATGGGTGTGAGCTGGGCGCTGTTACCATCCTAGCTCTTTTTGACTCAGTTCAAAAGCATACTATACTAATTTTGGGTGAGCGAAATTTAAAATCAATCTTGATTCCCTACAACACCGCCGTATTGTTGCTGATCTCGTTTTTTATAAATATGGCAGTGCTCGAATGAAATCAGATCCATCATGCCTCAACCATATTCTATTCCCCGTTTTGCTCGTCAATCGGTTTGGGCGAACAGTTAAACTGTTGAGATCACTCACTGTCATAGTGACAGAATGCAAAGGGATTTCTTTGTCCGTCCGTGGTACAAATAATACGTAGGTTTCAAATAAACAGGTGTTTGGGGGAGCCCTTGTCACTTATTCCAATACCGTCCATAAACTAATTAGTTTGTTGTCATTTAAGTCTCTATCTTTTGTCAAAGTGTCATTAAAATTGATTAGTTACGTCATAATCACTTCATTATTCTAAGCTGTCGTGTACATAAAGACACTGAAAAAAATTCAAAAAAAATTTTTTACCGGAATTGAAAAACCAGCAGTTGGAATGCAGAACTGTAAACCTTACTAAATGCTTATGTACCAAGTTTCATCCAATTTGATTATCAGAGGGTACAAATGTTATTGAGCTTTGGTAGGTACATATGTTATTGAGCTTTAGAAAAACAGGTGCACGGGGGACCCCCTACTGAAAGTGACAAACCAGTAGTTGGTTTGTAGGAATATTGGAAACAGTACTAAAACCTTATATATAAACCAAGTTTCAATAAGATCATTAACCGGGATTAGAAGTTATGGAAGATTTAAACTTGAGGTGTTTGGGAGACCCCGGCCATTTTGTCCAATTTTAAAAGGAATCCAGATTCAAGTGACCTTGGATCATTTGCCAAAGTTTCATCAAGATTCTATGCAGGAATGTCACCATTCAATGCAGGCATAGTTCTCGGCCCACGGCCTCGTGCTATCATCAATAAGCTTGCTTTCGAAATTTTCGCAATACTGAAAATTTAGATAGGTTGTTTTCATTACTGTATATAACATTATAATAAACTATCTTGTGTTTTATATTTTTTTTTATTTATTTAAAGTTAGGCATTATGTTTAGTGTTAATTATAACAAATTATAAACTAACGTCTCTGAATATCCGAAGATACCATGCCAACTAGGGATTAGGATTATGTTCAAATAAATTAAGTTTCATTAAGAAATTTATTAACGTTAGTTTTAAAATTTTGACGATTAAAGCTATCGGGGTAAACCCAAGAAGGTAAGGCATTCCAGAGGTGAGGGACTCTGTTGAAAAAATCACGTTGAAAGGCGGGTTCGACAGGAAAGGTTCGACGGAAAGGTTCGACTCTTTTTTATTTGAACCGTAAATGCATGGACCACAACACTTGTTCTGATACAATGGGATAGGTTTGCTGATTCTCATTTCGTTCATCCATAATGGTTTTATAGAAAATTGTCAGATCAGAACATTTCGTCTGTGCTGCAAAGAATCAAGCTCATTAGTAAGAGTTGAGTTGTCAATCAGTTTAACAGCTCTTTGCTGAACGGAATCAAGGCAATCCAAACTACTATAATAAGCTCTACCCCATATGATGAGAACAGTACTCCATGTAGGGACGTATTAATGATTTGTATCTTAATAGATGCTGTTCACTTTTAAAAAACTTACGACATCGTCCCAAAAAGCCCAATTTTTGAATAGTGTTCTATGCTAGGTTAAAAATATGAGAATTCCATTTCAAATTATTTTCAACTTCTACTCCTAGAAGTTTTACAGATTCTTTTTCTATCTATTTATCTTTATAGCCAAAGTTTAATGGAAACAGATTAGGTGTTATCTAGAATCTAGAAAATCGGATTATCTAGAAAAATGACAAACCTGTGTTTTGTATGTATTGAATTCAACACTGTTAGCAACACCCCAATCCATTATTATTTTAAGATCAGTGTTCAGGGAATCTATCAATTTCGATCTACAGATATTAAACGCTAACGGTGAATATAATTTAGGGTTTTGATGAGACGCATGAAGCGTCGTAACAAGCAAAACTATGAATAGGACTAGTTGTTGAATCCAACAAATCGTTAATATATAAATAAGAAACAGAGTTGGTGACAAAGCAGAACCTTGAGGAACACCTGCATTAGTTGATAAGACATCCGATATGAGACACCATCCACATTAACACGAAATTAGTAGTTCCTTTATTTTCTTTATATGAAACATGAGATTGGTTCATATATGAAATTTTTTTCAGTGTATGTTGAGAAGGAACTTTCTTCGACTGCCACAGATTTTGTTTGTTTGATTGACTTGACTTCTATATATCATCACTTTTGTTCCACGAAATTAGTAGTTCCTTCATTTTCTTTATATGAAACATGAGATTGGTTCATATATGAAATTTTTTTCAGTGTATGTTGAGAAGGAACTTTCTTCGACTACCACAGATTTTGTTTGTTTGATTGACTTGACTTCTATATATCGTCGCTTTAATAATGAAACAACGTATTCGCAAAAGTGTAGTTTCGAGATAATTGAGTTTAAAGATTTTTCGATTTTCTGATTTTCGTAAACTCGGCAGCACTATTGAATGAATAAAGATATTGGAAAAAAAATGTCTACCAATTAATCTTGACTAATTTCCCCACAACATATTAAAATTTCACATTGGTACCTGCTGGCTTTTCTACCTAAAAAGAGGTGAAAAGTCATTCAGGTACCTTATACGTTATTTCATATTTCATATACGTTATTTCATTTTGCATGGAAGTACGATTAAGCCTAAAATAAATTATAATTGAACTAATAAAGCATGATATTCTTACAATTTTTTATTTATATGAACCGGTCTATCATGTAGTCATGAATGATGCTTATACAATATTTTAGATTTACCATTTCGTGTGGCGATCGTAATGTATGTAATATATACGACAATGATTTTACCCAAGTTATTTTTCTGTAGGAATTGAAATATCGTCCATGCATTTACGCTGTTTCAATATTTAACTAAATTCAAATTTGCATGTACGTTAATTATCAATATATTAATTTTCACCCCCAGTTATAAAATAATTGGAAAATGTTAAAATGCCACTCTATAGACATCCTTATGGGGAATGCAGCGCACCCATTATATAATAACAACGTATATATGGCATACGTTATTTCATTATTAAGGCGACGATATCATCACTTTTGTTCAACTGCTAAGCATGTGCTGTGTGGACAGATTCAACTAAAAAATGGTTGTGTTTGTGTACATTGTGTGTGTTGAAAAAACTAGAGTATATTTGATATGCCCGATGTTTAATTTTTTTATTACCAAGTTTTTCTATCTAGAAAGAGTTAAAAGTCTTATAACAATAATAGTACGAGATCCGGCTGCAGGATTAGTGCGCTCATCGATTTTTTGCTAAAACCAAATTTTTATGTATATTTATAATTAGGAGAATATATATCTACCAGGTTGCCTATCAAAATTTGGCCGCCAGTATTTTTAATTAAATTATTTTTAATTTGATTTTTGGGAAAAAATTTCGTTCACTTGTTTTTTAAATAAAATATCGTCTACATCACGGCAATTTATATAAAGATTCTAAAAATTCACGGTTGCCGTTGCGCACCTGCCCGCACCTCTTCGCAGCCAGGTGTAAACAGGTATGATTTCGATACATTTATACGTTCATAACGTACATTGATTAATTCTATATCAAATTAAAGCTAATTTTTTTCTATTTATTATCATATATGGTTGCCTAATTAAATCCGGCCGCAAATAAGGGTTGCTGGCTGTTAAAGATGATAAATATTTAAGATAGAGTGAAAAGACTATAAGCTTACTTTTTATTTAATTTTTCCATACCTCATTAAACATACCTATGTTTGCTGTCAATCTTTAAGACTGTTAGGGTTAAGAAAGTTCAATGTGAAGTTAATCAAATGAAATTAATTTCAATACGTTAATAACTTAATAACAACCAAGCCCACACGAATATAATTAAAATTATCTTTATTTTTTGTATGTCAAAGATATCATGATATTATTCATCTGCCTTAATTACGTTTTTTATATACTACAATTTTGTAAAAAAAAAAAACTCGACACGCGTAAACATTTTTTTAAGTTTTTTACCTGATTACGATATTTATTTTGTTTGTTATTATTGTAATGCAAATTTATTTAAAATTTTGATAAGCTTATTGATAAAACATATAGAATGAAAATTTAATGAGCACAAAGGAATGAAAGTTTAGACAAACTCATATGCTATACGTTAAGCACGTTCGACTATTATTTTTCGGAATAACTATTTGATTTGTTATAGATTCGATTTATCTAATACATAAATTACAAATGAGTTTTAAATTAAGATAAAAAAAACGAATTGTTTGTTTTTATTAGATTTAAATGCAAATTAGCTAACACGCGAATTTTTATCCAAAAAACTAGCGCCAGGGGATATTAAAATAATTTTTCGTGTCATGTGTTAATATTTACCTGAGATCTTTAAATTATAATTTTAAAATCACTTTTGAAAAACTTTCAAATGATTAAATGCTTCAAGACGGATGTCACATTTATCGTTCGTTTCAGTTCCGTTCGACCGCCACTGGGTCAAAAATTTTCATACAACTCCTACTCTGCTTGCCTACACTCTACATTTGCAAAATTTAGCATATTTGTTTTCTGTGAATAATAGGAGAGCGGCTTTTCATTTTATTGAAGTAGATTCGATCATGCTCATAGGCGAAGGTTGCCATATTTCAGAGGACCATGCCAGACCCCTTCAGCTCCGTTGCTCGCTTTGATGCTGCATTTATGGCGAATACTTCAGTCTGAAAGACTTTGCAGACTTCACCATTCGGAAGTTGACCACGCTAAATCGCCAAGCTCTTCTGAGGTAGAAATAGAAAGCAGCTGCTGCACCATTTCAGTGAGTAATATATCTGTGTAAATGTCCAACATGTTAGTTGCACGATTGAAAGCAAATCAGCTACAGACTGGTCCTCAATCGTTGGAATTACAACTCGTTACTTGAAAGACTAACACTTCTTCTAATATAAGACATCATTCTAATCACGCTTGTTAAATACGTTGAAACCTCAACATGGACCATACAAGATAACTTACAGCTACATCGATATTTTGCTGTAAATCGTTTTAGTGTTTGTTACTTCTTTGCTAATTAAAAATGACGAAAGATTTGCTAAAGTAAATTATCAATCAGATACTAATCTGATGTGTGAAATTAATTTTTGTTTTCTGTTCTTTTCCAATAAAAAGTGTTAGTTCAAGTTTTTTTTTTAATTTTACTATTTTATTTTTAGACATTGATATTTTATTAATCGATATTGATTTTAATTTTGTATGATTATTTTTTACTAAATCAATTAAATCTTTTCATTTTGTTCTTTCAACTCTTAATAGTAGTAATAGTACGCATATTAGAATACTTGTGCCATTAATTAAATTTTCGTTATAAATATAAATAAAACCTTTATTATATATATGTCCTTGATTATAATCATATGTTAAAAATAGGCTACGTGAGAAATAAGTCAAAAAATGCATTTGATTAAAATGTGCATGAATTTTGGTGTAATTTTAGAAGTGTCTATAAAACGTTAAATATCTACTCAAACACTAATAGCTGTGTTTTTTTGTAATTCTATATAGAACAGAATTAAAATTTTCAATACGATTTGACAGCTAATTAATTCTGTAATAATTCTACAGAAATGTTTAGCTGTCAAATCGTATTGAAAATTTTAATTCTGTTCTATATAGAATTACAAAAAAACACTGCTAATAAAACTTATTTTATTGAGTTTGCCGGTCGTAAACCGAATGTCTAAGGAACGTGAGCAGAGATAAATTCCATAATGGCAAGTTGTTAAAAACAGACGAAGAGATCTTAACTTCCAACTTTGTACTGAAAATACATGTTTAAATAGTGTGTTAAAATCATTACGTACGTTGATGTGAAAATAAAAAGCTGAACCAACACATATAATAAATAAAAATTGATATCATTAATATTATTAATAAATCGAAGTCAACGGAAAAACAAACGATTGAATAAGTTATAATTATGATTTCTATTTGTATTTTGTGTAAACTGTTTGGTGTATATAGAGTATTTGACCACCCACACAACAGTTCAAACACAATTGAAAAATTATTCACGTTGTTATTCATTTTCTGTTTTATAAACGCTCCTTTCCGAAAAAGTGTTATGAGTTTATGTTTTTTTTTATTTTACCATGCAAAGCTTTATTTAATGTGCTATAATTGCAGTAGGATTATAGAGGTTGTCCTTTTGTAGTTTAATAAATAATTCAAATATAATTATGTTTTTTGAATGACTAATATGGATTATGGATTGTATGTGTTTTACGTGAAAGTGGTATAAATAGTTGATTTTAAATGACGGATAAATACTTATTTTATTATAAGTAACAAATTTAATAAAAACCGCGATTTGTATTAATTGTATAAAAGGAAAAAAAATTTGTTACCGGAAGTGCGAAACCGAAGTTAGATTGCAGAAGAATTGCAACTCAAACTAAAATATTTTGTAACAACAAATGGCAATAAAATAAATCAACACGAATAAAGGTTATTGAAGCCCTAAATAAACAGATCTAGAACGACCTCATCCTCTCTGTCCAATACCGCTCAAAAGTACACTACTACTCAATACTCAATTTTTCAAAAATCAAGTAATTTTAACAATCTCTACTAGTCATGTCTCATATGAACTCGTATGTTAAGCAGGATCTGAAGTACGTACTTGGTATTTCTCTCTCGTACTGGAAGCTACACTGGAAAATTGATGTCAGCCTGTCCCTACCCAAAGATCCAAATCGGAAATCATTAAAATACCGAAAAATCGACTACCTCAATAGATGCAAAACTTGTGTCAAAACAAGTTTAAGACACTACATCCGTCATCCGATTGGCCGATTTAGACTCTATTAAAATGCGTGCGATTTCCAGGAATTTTTGGGTCGACCAGTTTTAAGAACCCATGTTTTTCAAAGATATTTATATCTTTATTTTGCACTTGTTGTTTTTTCTATTACAAAACGCATTTTATCAATATAAGATACTTCACTCGTACGAAAAACAACATAAAAAACTTTGCTAGTATCCTTTTATCTTGTAAACATTGACAAATGGCAATAATAGCCTGTTTGATTTGACTGAAGCAACTGAAAAATTAAATGCAATTGTTGTTGTTTTTTCAGTTGTTTCAGTCAAATCGAACGGACCTAATTTTATCAACATTCAACATTCATACGAAAAAAATTCAACTCATTTTTTTGTGATTACCTTCGTTTTTTGAATTTTATTAATTATAAATGAAGATTTTTTTTTTAATTATTAATTATCACTTTCACGTTATATATTAGACAAACAACAAAATTTCTTTTTTTAATTTTTTACCACACAAATTACATATTTTTTCTAAGCAGTATCAAAAATATTTGTAATTTTTTATTCTCCGCGACTTTCTGTTTCTGTAGAAAATATAAACTGAACTGAAGTTTGAAAATAAAAAAGATGTAAATAAGAAAAGAATTAAGAAATGAGAAAAAAATCGCGTAGCTTCAAAACACGTGCAGCGATAAATGTATAAGCTTAGTTTATTTTTATTATTATTGTTACTATTGACCTCATTTTATGTAATATGTGACGTTTGATGATGTAATAAATGAAATATGTACCTAATTTTTATTATTATATCAATTGTAATTTTATGAATAAAACTACCGAATAAAAATTGTGTTTGATCATCAGAAAGATTAGGAAATAAAAAATTATACGAATATCCGTGACATATGCATGTAGATTGGGTAATATTTTAGTATAATTTATTGGTGTTTGTATATTTTGGTCATTAATTTCGTAAATATTTTCTTATGTTTAAGTATGGCGATTACATAATTTAAGGTGACCAGATGTCATCTTTTGAAGATGACAGTCATCTTTTACGAACGATTGCCATCTTTTTGTAATCTTTTACAAAAATGAGCATCTTTTGTCATTTTTTTATCTAATGGGGAATGAGAAACAATTTGAGCATGACCAACGATAGGTGAAAATACTCGATCTTTGATAATGTTATATTTTGACAAAAAAATGTCATCTTTTGGTTTGAAAACATTCTGGTCACCTTACATAATTGCAAAATACATATGGTTAGAAATAGTTCTTTCAACGTAATCTAAAGAAGCGATCAACCAAAAATCTAGAAAATAGAAAAAATGTTAGACCGATTTTTTTATATACATGATTTTAATGTTATTTTGACACGAAACTCCCGCCTTGAATTTATTGTATACAATGATTTCAAAATGATTATTATTGTTTTGTTATATTAATCAAAATTTAAAACAACAAAGTAGGTTAAAATAAATGTTCTTTGAAGTAATTATACAAATAGTAATTGAATTGGAAATAATAATCAAACAAATGTGATTATTACTACAATTATTGCATGCATAATGAAATTAACAATAAAGCAAATAAAAAAAACACGTGTGCTTGGGAATAAAAAGATTAATGGTATAATCTGTAACTAAGAATAAAATCGGTATAGAATTTCATAAGTTATAGATTATACCAGTGCATATTGTTACTTATAACAAAATATGCAATCATAATATCATTTTTGAAAACAAGAGACTAGACCAGGGGTGGGGAGGGGAGCCTGCGGCCTTTTGAGATTTTCTTTGCGGCCTTATACATATTTTGAATTTTATACAAAATTTAAACCAATTTTTTTCCTTGAATTTTTTTTTTAAATTGCATTTTTTTTTAAATATTTAATCCTTGTTTTCGAAAATATTTTGTCTAGTTCAAAAAATCGACTTTTCTCGTGATTTCGGTTTAAAAACCGCGAAGTAACAATAACTCATCACTTCTACGTACATTTATATCGCCGATAGTTTAATAGCATATATAGTACTTTTGCTACAAGAGATGAAAACACTCCTTTTTCGTGTGTGAGAACTTGTTAGCGAGACGCGTTAGTATCGAGTGGGAAAATTTAACGAACGTAAATAGTTTTCATCTCGCGTAGGAAATTCCAATTTTTTCTACGATGGTAAATAAATAATAATAGTACATTATATAACAAGGTTGAGAAGTAAGCTATTATTGACCGAGAACTTTTAGATCCTGAGGCGCGGAGTCTTCTCAACCGAGGTATATATAGAATTTTTTTAACTACTAACACTAATTATCATATTTGCTTTGATTAGATTTTGATATTAGTCATTTTCCATTTCATTTTTTAAATATCTTCAAGTATCCTGGAAGTTTAGTTTCATACAAATAAAACGAAACAAAGAAATGCAATTATTATTTGTTTGTTTTTTTGTTCATTTCAATTAAAAATAAAAGAAAATTTGTCATTATTAACCTAGGTAATTTTTTGTTATTATTATTGATATAGGTTGAGAAAAATTACTTCTCATTGGAGCATTCGAGTAAATAATGACGATTTCTCAAGTTAGTAGTTAAAAAATGATAATTATTATAAACTAGGGGGTATCCCGCCTCGGGGGTTGTGGGAGGGGCAAGGGAGGGTTGTGACCTGGCAGTTCTTCAATTTTTGCATTTCATATTCAACTTTTTGCAAATCCAACCACTTGCAAATCAAATCCAACCTAGCAGGCAAGCATTAATGAGAATTTTATATTTTTTTCTACTTCAACGTTGTCGCATCATAGAGTTTTTAATAGACATTGTGTTTCAGCTGACATATTGAACCTCTAAATCCGTTCTTTAAATATTTTTTTGACTTATGGACAGAACTTACTTAATTATTTTGTTAAAGATACTTTTACTATCGTTTACAATACTTGTACAACAGGGCTTTTTCATATTACCAGGCCAGCAGTTTTATTGTACTGGTTTATAATATATTGGTCAGTCCATGTTACAATCAAAAAACCAATTGAAATTCAGAATCATCAAACGGTACACAAGCACACTTGATACATCATAACATAATAATAAAAGAAAAATTTCGGTTACTATATAACATCTGTTGTACCAACCAAATGTTTTCTGTCACAATAACCTCAGATTGTCTTACCTTCAAAACAAAATATGAAAAGCAATAAACGAATGAGTTGTCATCGTAAAGCCGCAATTAGACTATTGCAGAACTCTGCAATATTTCTGCAATGGTAGTGTGTAAAATATTCATTGCAGAAAAGTTTGGCAATGAACTCATTTTAAAACATTGCAATGACTCATTGCAATGTTTTGCAATGAGTTCATTGCCAAATTTTTCTGCAATGAATATTTTACACACTACCATTGCACGACTATTGCAGAAATATTGCAGAGTTCTGCAATAGTCTAATTGCGGCTTAAGTAAAGATTTGGTTGTTACAAAACAGTTATAGTGACCGAATTTATAAATTCAGTGAAGCTTTTTCTGAAGACATCTTAGAGAAATGTGAATTTTGAAATTTCTGTAACATTGTGACATTCGAACTATGTAACACAAAGTAATTTGTTCACAATTTACGTAGTTGAGAACGTAGTAAATGTATACAAACGAAATTCACGTAGTTCAAAATTTTAATTTGATTTGCAAAAAGTTGAACTTGATTTACAAAAGGTTGAATGAGTTGCAAAAGGTTGAATTTGATTTGCCAAAGTTGAAATTGATATGCAAAATGTTGAATTTGAAATGCAAAAGCTGTATTGATAAAGTTAAGAAAAACCGAAAAACAATATTGGCATCAAATATATGGTGCTCTGAAAATTTAGGAATTTTGTATCGCCATATTTATCATCCAACACCAAACTGAAGTTATACAAATCAAACTAAATCAATAATATTTTTACAATGCACTGGAACTAATAAAGAAGTAATGATAGCAAAATATAATTAATTAAACAAAAAGTAATATAAAATTGTACAAAGCAATATAATTAAATATTAATATATTCATATACATTTTATAATAACCTTTTTTATGCTGAATTTTTAATTAAAATTTTTTTAATTTTATCTAAGCAATAAAATAAATAAAACTTTATTTCATTTTATATTTAAATACGATCAATAACCCAATCGAAATCCTATAAGTTTGATTTAATTAAATGGGGTTGAATGTTATTTTTAATTGAAAAAAAAAATACGAACAAAAGAAATTGTAATTGTAAAGTAAATAATTTTTGGGACTCGGATTTTTTGTTGTTGTTGTTAGAGATCTGTTTAAGAGTTGCAATATTTTGAAATACTGACATTATCTATTATAATGTCTTTAAGTGCAGCTTAACCTCGGCTAATAACAATATGTATGTAGTTTAAGAATTAATTTTACATAAAAAACTATATTTTAAAAAAAACAACGCAACGCAACACGTGAGCAAATAGGTTGATATTAATTTCTTTCGTTTAAACAAAACACATTTTCTCAATGAATGTGATATTCTGCTTTAGGTTTAGATATTTCATTAGTTTTTGTTATTTGATTTTATTTCTATAGTTTCAGAATGTACTGCATTTAATCACGTTTAAATTTGTTTATATTTCATATTTAAAAAAATGTTGTTAAAACTTGAAAGACAGACACAACATATGATGGATGGTCAACAACGTGGTTAGAAGATTTTTGAACGATGTGGAATGAAAACGTTATAATAAAAATTGTTAGATTATCTTTGCCACACAAGTTGTTTTATTAACAAGCATGGTTCCAATAGGATGAAAACCTGCTATAAATCAAATAGATCACCTACTGGTCACCCACGTGCCTGTAAAAAAATTGGACTTTATTATGTTATAACTGAATCTAACTATACGAATCCGGATTGGGAAATCTCTTATCTTTGCAAAAAAAAAAATCATATCAAAACAATTTAATGTTGAATACAAAAAAAAATAATTAACTTAAACAAGAACAACACAAATAAAAATTATATTATATTTTTAACCTCTCCTTGTGATCGCACTAATAGTCCACCATATGAAACAAAAACAGCTCAACAACAAGATCTTTCCTGCACCCGAACCAAATCTTACTGCAAGTCAACCATTTTCATGTATCATCTCAATAAACAAATCTATTCAAAAGAGAAAATATGCTCTTCTCATCAAGAAATATAGACAACCATACTACTTTTTATAAATTTAAACATCCATATTATATCTACATATACGACTACGCTTTACATAACAAAAATTCTTAGTATTTATGTAGATAGAAACATGTGTTATTATCATTGAGTGACTCAACAAAGCAATCAACTGATAAAATGTTAAACATTGATTAACGTAGCAAAAATAAATATTTTATGTTTGTTGAAATGAATTATTTTAATTTAAAGACCGGAACCAAAATAAATTAGCATATCATTAGAGAATTTCTTTAAATATTAATATTCTTGTTTTAGAGTAAAATTCGAAATAGGCCCGTCTTTACTGGTTCCACACCCAAATAATTATCAGTTAACTATCAGGCAAGCGTCTGTGTTTAATAAGCACAACAGACAAAGAAAAAAACCATTTACATATTGTGTCTGGTTTTTAATTCAATCAGAACGGAGTAGTGCGTTAAATATATTCAACTAGCATTAAATTTTTTTTAAATGTACCGTCAACATTGATGTACCGTGTTTTATAAATCGACAAGTATAATACACGGTGTCATAGAATTTACTTTGAATTATGTTACGTCTACATAGTGCATAATAAAATAATACACTACATCAAGATAACTTTGCAAGATTTAACAATTCTCAATCTGCACCAGCTAACCCTACATGATCCGGTGAATTAAAAAAGGTATTCATTATGGAAATGTCTATTACTACAACAAACTAAAAAACAAATTAAAATTTTAATTTATTTTATTTCAAATTAAAAATGTAAAATAAAACGAATTTTAGGAATTGGAATTAGGAAAACCTATTCTTTTGAATGCAGTTCAATACAAAAAATACACATTTCGATAATTCGGTGTTCGAACTGTACCGAAATTTGTTTGGTACAGCCTAAAAGATAAAAAAGAATTCACTATAAATCTTTTTAGATAGCACTTCACAAAGAAAAGAACAACCTTTCGTTCATTATTGTTTGGTTTATTGCTATCGATAAATTAGCATTCATTTCCTTTTGTTGTCTCAAGGCAATATACTCGTACAATGTATATATTTTTTTCAATCTTGACATAAAACTTCAAACTGTTTGAAATAAAACAAAACGAATATTGTTTTAGGAAACCATCATCTTAGTTTGGATTAAGAGAAATTATAATTTGATTTTATCATTTATATAAACAAAGACAAGACGTGTAGTCGCATTTTGTTGTTGAATGCTTTGAATAAGAGACAAATCGTTTAAATACATATAGATAAACTTATAGTCGCATAAGTCATAGCCTTCACATAAGGTTACCAACTGAGTATTTTTCACCCGGAGACTCAGGGTTTGCCGGCAAATCTCCGGGCTCAGGATTTGAAAGGCAAATCTCCGGGCGAAATAATAATACATAAAAAATAAAAAATGTCAAATTTCTTTCAATTCAAATAAACAAAATTCGTTTGAAAACAAAAAAAACGAAACTCTGTTTATTAGAAAACGGCCGAGTTTAGTTTTGCAATGAGTTTTTTGGTTATTTTTGTTGGTTCATTGGATATTTTGTCTTTCCATATTACGTAAAAGCTAATTGATGTTTTATGACTGTATTGGGTTAATGTTAATAGTTTTTTGTTGTTAATTTTGAATGGTTTTGACAATTGAATTTAATTAGCTGCCCATATAAAACGGTGCGTATGTTAATTTTACTATTAAATAAGAATGGTTGAAAAATCAAAACTATGAGGGGCTCGAAAAAGTTAACGAGTTTACAGGAAAATGCAGATTATGCTGTATTAATTTCATTATAAAGCATGATGGAGATTAAATTAAATTTAATTTTTATCATATATATAATACACAAGCCACGAAAAAGCGTAGTCATAGGAAAGAAGAGAAAACAGAAGAAAAAGAAGAGAATACAAAAAGTTATAGAAAATCAAAAAGGACTAAAATAAACGAAACAAATAAACGAAAATTTTTAAATTTCTTCAACACCCCCGATATAGAAGCCTAGCTCATTTTTAGCACAAACAAAATCGTGAACTTGTAGCGCAATTTTGAAAATAAAACTCATAATAAAAAAAATTCAAAAAATCGCCATAACGCCAACTGGAAAAATAAAAATCCATTTAAAAAAAATTTAAAAGGATTTAATCAAAAACACCAATTTTTTGCATATGGCAATGTTCATTGTTTATTGCAAATGGCTTGAATCACTAGGGCTATGATTTAGGAGGTTTTGATTTCTTCCAAATTTTATTCTCATTTCAATTTCAATTTATGCTTTGCTTGCGGATAGACTTATTATTTTTGATTGTGGTTTATTTCAGGCTTAAATAAATATTTGTTTTAAAATTTGTGCAAATGCACAGGGGTCCTCTAGTTGAATTATATTTTTGTATATTATAAAATTTCCGGGTCGCGCGCGTTCAAGAGTTCAAGAAACAACCCTACCTTCACATAACCTAAATAACTGCAAGGTATTACAGTAAAAATTAAAAATTTAGGATTTAATATCATGAAAGCGCATATTTTAAGATTTTACCGAATATTTTACAAATTAACTTCCTTACATTAAGTAAAAGTTAAAATAGTAAGTAAATTAGGTAGGCAGGTTAATTGAAAACACCAAGTGCTATTACGTCTACTAATTACGTCTATTTATTATGAACAAACGCCAATTGCTAATTAGTACAGTAGTAACATTTTTTAATCGGAATATTCTTTTTACAGCTTTGTAAACTCCAAAGATTGATAGCAAAAGTTTCCAGTATAAACACAGCGTAGTTTAATATCGACACACAATATTTCTATTTAATCTTTTTTTTAAATTTAATATAATTGGGCTTATAATACTATTCTGCAATTCAACATATTGCGTCGTCAGTGTCTCGATATTTAATAGTTTGTCGAACCACAAAACAATTCCTTTATTTGATATAACATAGTTTAAGTAATGATTATTCCAAATGAAATTAGGTTTAATCTTCTAAAACATTTTATTTCTGAATTGACCGTTATTGGCTGAATTACACTATTAACAGGTCAGAGCTCAACATACCTAAATTAATCTCAGCTCTTGAGAATGAGTATCAAATTTAATAGCGCACAAACAAAATTAAAATATCATATAAACCACCATTTGTAAAATTCATAGTTTGAAACACTTCTTATATCACTCTTTTTTACTGCGTTCTTTCAGATTGAATAACTTAAAAAAAAATATAACCCTCCTAAATACAGGAGTGAAAATAATAAAGTATCGTTCTTCCTCCTAAAACTGTGTTTATATTTTCAGGCTGTACAGTGTACAAAAAAAATGCATTAAGCTGGTTGAAACATGAAACTGAATGATAGATAATATACATATATCTACATAAGAAAGCCATGTTTCAATAATTTTAATCGAAAACCTAAAAATATTGCTCTTCGAGGAAGAACGATATTGAAATTGTAAACATTTTAATTTATGAATACTAAGTTGAGGAGTAAGACTGGACTGCTCTAATAAAATAAAATTGAAAACTCGGGTGAAATTACTTAATTATTTCATTTCTTTTAGATTACTAATTTTTGCTAAATCAAATAACTTAAATTAATCTAATTAAATTTTTGTTTCCCTGTCTTATCGCATTTAATATATTTAGTTTTGAATTGAATCCAGATATACATTTATTTATTTATTATACACGAGCAAAGTGTTTTTTGTTTTATTTACTATTTTTTATGATTGTTGTTTATTTAATGATTGAAATGAATGAAATTGTATTTTTTAAGTTAAAATTTTTGCTGAATTAATCATAATCAAGTTTGATTATTTCCCCAAAATTATAGATCCATGAAGGTGCAGGTGAAACTGGAGGTTATATTTTTTAACCGAACGTGGGGCATTAAAAAGATTATAGGCAATAGCCCGTTCGTATTCTAGATTATAGAGTTTGTTATTGTTAATGTAATTTTTGGACAGTGAAGAAGGTCTAAAACTCTGGTTAAATAAAGTAGAATCAAATCTATACGTTATTTGTTGAAAACCGGGAAATCATTTTAATTAAATTACGCAGATCCGATTCCTTGGCTGAGTTTAATAAAGAGAAGTACTGCCCGTTTCACATCTTGAACACAAGTTCTCCGTTTGGAAATGAAAAATCTTTCAAAAGAGTTTGCAACTTACTTGACTTTACAAATGAGTCCCCTTGGCATTCTTTAAAATAATTCAATAGCTTTATAAATCTGTTTCATTCTGACATTCCAAATTGTTTTCTTTCTTCACTTATTTTTTAAGGTTAAATTTTTTAAACTTACAATTATGATGTGCATAATATAACCAAGAAGCCAATGAATTTAAATAAAGGTTTGATACTAATTTTTGCTAGTATTTTTACGATTCTACAGAATTGCAACGAAATACAAAACAGATTTGTTCAACCTCAATTTACCTTATACAAAATTTCAATTTCAATGACTAAAATTATTTATGTCACTGTCATCAAGCATTTGATTCCAAGACGCGATACGTTGATCAAAATATTGGTTGAAATGTTGAAACTCTCTCTCTCTTCCACCAAACATTGAAGCATTAGGAATTAACTTACAACATCAAAAATATAGCATTGTTATTGTGGAAACTTTTAAGACATAGTCTTCGAAACCGCTATATGAGTACTGACGAAAATTTTATTCTGAGTTATTAAGGCTGATCAAAACATGGTTTTACATTATCACAGCATTTTATGATTTGGCACGCAGAATAACTGTCAACAACTTCCGTTAACAATCACACTAAAAAAAACTAAGTAAATTTTACAAATTTTTTAGAAATAACTTTATAAAATATAAACATCTCACAATTTTTTTTGTAAGTTTACCAAAAATATTGTAGATTACAATAAAAATTATTTGAAAAAAACCAAAAATTTATTTGATTTACAAATTATTTTTGAATTTGAAGGAAAAAAATTGTAGTTTTATCAAAAAATTTTGTGTGTTGTATATTTATAAAAATTTTGTGAGTGACTTTTATTTTTTTGAGTGCAGTGATATCAACTTGGTCACCGTCACAGAAATGAGGTGACCACAAAAACAATCCAATTAACTTGAACAATTGGTTATATTCACATTGCGACAACCACCAGTCTGTAACTTTTGCCGCCCCTAACTTTGGTAAAAAGGCATATATTGTCCAATTAATTCAGAGACTTAACCTAATTAACTTGCGAGTCGTTTTTTCGAATATACTTGATTTACAATAAGGTAACCAAGTATCGCTGTGGATTAAACTTCGAAAAACGCTTCAACATTTTCTTTAAAAGAATGAAGTGCAAAACAACGAAGGTTGGGCGAAATATTTTGTATTCCAAATTTGTGATTTTCCATATAACTTTCTCTTCAATTTAAAATATTTTTGGTAAATTTACAAAAACTTTGTTTTTTGTATTTACAAAAAAACGTAAAATTCAATACATTTTTGAGGGTATATGATAAAACTCTACAAATACAAAAAAAGAATAAAAAGCAGACTATGAATCTGATAATTTAACTGAACTTCTAAACTAGTTTAGCACACAGCAAGCAAAAACGGTTGTGATAAATGAAGCTTTAATCGGTTTGAAACCTTTTGCCAGCAGCAGCCCATCTCTTGAAATAAATTTTCTAATAAAATGTGTGTTATAGTAGGATAGGAATTACAATGACTCACAACAATTAAAAAGCTTTTAAGAAGGTTCCACAGCAACGTGGGTTTTGAGCTGTTGATGGACGCAAATTGTATTTTTGTCTGTTTTTATAATTTTTTAAAAAACAGATATAACTAAACAGTATATCCTATTACATATAATAAAATATGACACCGGCCAATATTTCACCATAGATAGAATGGAGGAAATAGAAACAAAATAATAAAATAAAAGTTGCTGCCAATAATCCAGCTAATGGCATATTCCTCGAAGATGTGATGCATTATCTTTCCCAATTATTAAAATCCCGATAAAAAGTTATATGAAGGTTCATTTTTTCGAGCATGTAATAGCGTTCCATCGTCAACGACAATTACGAGTGCTACCGTTAACTGAATAGAGTTTAGCCAGCACCCTATATATTACCTTAGATAGTGCTATGGCACTGCATTTGCTAGAGTTTGTAATATCTCATTTTAACTCGTATGTCAAAAGCAGGTACTGGAGTATGCGGGGTTACCTGTGGATTACCAAAGATCCCGCCATGCGCAAAACTCAAGCAATTAAAAAACCAATTTGAGTGCAGAGAACCGACCAGACTACGAAAAACACCATTTCCTTCTTTCTTTTCTAATAAGAAAAACCTGCTTTATTCGTAGCCAGTTTTTATCTATTAAATAGTGACTCACTCATTTTGTTTGCTGTGCCCGTTTATTAGTACCAAAATTATAATATGTATAAATATATATATGTATATATATATATATATATATACATATATATATATATATATATATATATATATATATATATATATATATATATATATATATATATATATATACATATATGTATATATATATATATATATATATATATATATATATATATATATATATATATATATATATATATATATATATATATATATATATATATATATATACATATATACAAAAACATTAAATAACAAGAAGAAAAAAATACAAGAATATGTTACAGAAAACACTATTTGTATATCTTTTGTTTTTTCACAGCTTCTATCTGAGATCCAGTAAAACCAAATTAATTCGTCCGTATATTTCTCTTATTTCTTTACACGTGCCAGTATAAAAAAGATATAATCCTTTATATTTGTATTGAAGCAGTCCATATATACTCCATACACTACACACACTAACATATTTTAACCCTTTCGGAAACAGCACGTACTTTACAATTGGTGTATGTTTATAATTTGAAAATAATGCTATTTTCGTGTTGGATTTGAATTGTTTTAAGTAATTTTTTTTTGTTGGAGGGTTGTTTTTGGCTACAAACTACAGCATTTATTAACACATTTTTACTTTTGTAACACTAATAGTGAATTCTTTTCAACTGTACCGAACAAATTTCAGTACAGTTCCAGCTCGAATAATTGTTTTTTGTATTGAAATTCATTCCAAAAGAATACAAAATTCGATAATTCGGTGTTTGTACTTGTTCGGTACAGTCGAAAAGAATTCACTATAAATAAAGATGAATCGGTGGCGTAAGGGTTAACCAAATGTTTTTGCACAAAAATAAAATAAACAGACGCTGTGAAAAAAGAAGATTAACACTAACACAAAAAACATAAAATGAAAACGGCTCACAAAATGGAATGAGAAATATTTTTTTGTGATTCGAGACATGGAGTTCGACAAACTTATATACAGTAAGTAATACTAAAATAAAAACTAATTATGGTTTCATTTCTCAATAAGAATTACTCAATTTTTGTCAACACAAAACGCATGTTTGATTGACGAAAATTTCCTACCTCATTTTGTTTTTTAGAAGTCAACCAGAATCGTTTTTAGTACAATAAGGATACAAAGAAATACAAACAAATCGGAAACCTTATACATATATAGTTATTTTCATGTTGTTAAACTTTTTAAATCCTACTTTTTAAATCCTCATAAATTTTTGAAGGTTCATTGTGTTTTGCATATGGCGCCGGTTTAAGTAATAATATAGGGGTGTTAAGGGATGAACTCTACTCAGCCAACGGTAGCCCCCTCAATCTTAGTTATCGAGTGCTTCTTGACACACGCTACGCTATTGCTTTCTTAAAGAACTGAGCACTCTTATCGTACTATATCTGGGATTCAATCATTAAGGAAGACAGTGTGTCACATGATCAAGGAATATTCACCCAGTTTGATTATAGGAAGCCCAATTTTAGTTTTATTTCTTCAAGAAAGTTGTATAAAAATGTCTTTACATCTTCTTTTTTATTCACTACTTTATAATTTTCACCATCTTATCATGAAATATTGGGCTGTGTCATATTTTATTATGTAATAGGATTTATTGGTTAGTTATCCATTCTTTAAGAAAAAAAATAAAAAAAAAACAAAAAATTGCCTCCACATCACCTCAAAACGTATGTTCGTATCTAGGATCTAGATTCTAGATCCTAAAAGGTGCCATATGCTATTGTGACACATATTGTGATTTCCATTACACAAAACATTTTATATAGAAAAAAACTGGTATTGCAAACAATAATTGACGATTATTCTAGTGAATTTAAACTTCTTTTACAAATTAGTGATTAATTGCAAAAGATGTAGCAATTTTTCTGTATATAGTACTTCAATTTACATTAAATTCAATGTCAACATAGTTAAAGTGTTAAGAATGACAAAACACGTTTTTAGAGTAAAGTAACCGAAAAACATGGCAGGTTACCAAAATAAGCAAAATTGTGATCTTAACCTGACTATCATTCTGTTCAGCATGTCCTATTATGATCTGAGAATTAGGGTATAATAGGACAAGTTTTAATAGAGTGATCACATCCGGTTCCTATCAGAAACCATATATGATTTGCGCAAGGCGCAAGGTTTTCGTGTTAGTCGAGTGAAAGTCTACCAAAACATGATTTTTTGTGTACTGATTTTGTAACCACACATCTCTTACTATAATTGACGTACTACATACCAAACTCAATATGTAAACGTTTACTTGGACATATTTTTAAAATAAACTTTTATTTATTAAAAAATATTGGTCTCCAAGTTGTTGTAATTTAAATAAAATCAATAATTTATATTAATAAATTATTGTTATTAGAATCCACAAAACAAACTTATTTGTATATATTTTTTACTACACGTTTCGAGTGTAAACGCAAGTACATATATGTATATACAATACACAAGTATAAGTATATTTTTATAATCCTAAGATGAGTGTTTACACTCAAAACGCGTAATAAAAAATATATACAAAAAAAATTGTTGAAATGTAGATTATAATAACAATAATTTATTATAATAAATTATTGATTTTATTTAAACGTTTGCTTTCTCAACATCAAGCGATCCCTCGCTAAAAATTAAAAAGTAAAATATTTGAACATTGGGCAGTACATTTGAATATCAGGGTGGCTATTTTGTAGCGTTATCTCACTAGGTGAGATAAATAGTGAGATAAAAAAATTATGTTTAAATGATTTCTTTTATCTAATACAATCGATCAAAGACAAATATTTTATCTCACTTTTTATCTCACCTAGTGAGATAACGCTACAAAATAACCACCCTGATGCTTACATCGAGAGACTCTATCCATGCTACTACATCGGGAGTTGCCAAATGGATGTCTGAGATGTTTCCATTGTAACGTCGAATTGGACACACAGTTGCAATGTGTTTTATAGTTTGTTGTGGAGCGCCGCAGTCACACTCAGGGGACTCTGAAATGCCCCACTTGTAGAAAGAATCAGCACAACGTCCATGATTCGTTCTTATTCGGTTTAATGTAGTCCAAGTATGACGTGGCAAATCGAAACCAGGTTGGGTAGAAGTCGGGTTAGTAATAGAAAGGCCAGTTGTGTTGTAATGATGCCAGGAGGCGTCCCAGGCATCCAAGATATTAAAATCAGTTGCCAGCAGGTTGCTGGCAGTTTTATGTGGAGACTTTCTTGACTTCAATCGACAACTAGTGTGGTCACCGTAATATTCGTGCAAGGGTAACGTGATGTTGTTGGTTACCTTTTTATGTTCACGCATGAGAGCATGCGAGCGTCTGAGTGCAGGTGAAGCGATATTGCTTAACACAGGGAGCCAAGGTAAAGGGGTGGATCCGAGAGTACCACTTATAGTACGCATCGTGGCAGTCAACTTTTTGAGTATGTGTGCTATTCAACCAGACTGGTGCGCCATACTCAGCCACTGAGTAAACCAGACTTAGAGCAGTTGTTCGGAGGGTAGCTGGAGTGGCACCCCATGTAGAGCCTGCCAGTTTGTGCAATATATTGTTTCTCGTTTTAAGTTTTTGTGACGTATTTTCTAGGTGGAGTTTAAAAGAAAGAGTTCTATCGAGAGTAATGCCCAGGTACTTTGGCTGTTGATTGTATTTAATGACAGTGCTGTTAAATGACACTGATAGTTCCTGTTTTGCCAGTTTGTTGTTTAAGTGGAAACAGGAGCTCTCGGTTTTACTTAGATTGGGAAATAAGCTCCACGTTCGAAAATAGTCATTCATTATCGCTAGGTCAGTTGAGAGCAAATCCTCCAAAACACCCATGTCTTTGTTTTGAGTGGCCAGGGTCCAATTATCAGCGTAACCAAATTTCTTTGATGTTGTGTCAGGTATGTCATGAATGTACAGATTAAAAAGTAATGGCGCTAGGACGGAACCCTGTGGTAAACCGTTGTTAAGCATTTTAGACCTACTACAGGAATTATTTAGATGAACTTTGAGTACACGATTACTCAGCATGTTGTTAATTAAACGCGAGATGGTGCTACAAGGTATTACATTGAACAGCTTATATATAATCCCAATTCGCCGGACCGTGTCATATGCTGCAGTAAGATCGATGAATACTGCGCCTGTTTTTAGTTGTTTTTGACACCCAGCTTCGATATGGGATGTTAGTGCGAGCAGTTGGTCAGTGCAACTGCGATTTGGGACGAAAACCAGCTTGTTCGACTGGGATCTGGTCGTTCAATATCGGTGCGATACGATTGTATATGAGCCGTTCTAGCAATTTATAGCAGGTGCTCAAAAGGGCAATCGGGCGATAGCTTCCTGGTTCATTGGATAGTTTACCTGGCTTAAGTATCGCTATCACTTTCGTAGTCTTAAAATGTTTTAGTAGATTGCCGGTTTCTAGGACATTCGAGAAAAATTTTGTTAGCCACTGTTTTACATTTTTTCCAGCATTTTTAAGAAATTCTGGAAAAATGCCATCGTAGCCAGCTGCTTTTCCGTTTTTTGTTTGGGACAGAGCTGATTCTAGTTCTTCGCTACTAAAAGAGTTCGCATGCTTCGATGGAGACGAGCAATTGCGCTTCCTTTCTCTTAATTTGCGTTTAATTGTTCTCTTATGAAGGCGATTAATAGAAGAACGAGATATATTTACTATGTGATTTGCGATGTCCTCTGGATTTATTTCGTTGTTAGCACGAGTAATTGAGTTTGAGCCACCCAGTTTCCAAAGGAGAATCCATGCTTCCCTGCTTGAATGGGAAAAATCAATGTTTTCAACAGCGTTAATCCACTTTTGTTTTCTCGCGGCGTCCAGTGAGTATATTAAGTCATCGGCCACAAGATACTATGAAATTACTGAATTCACACTAAGTTTACACCAGTATCTAATATGTACATATTATACTTATTAGGTCGACTATGGTTCATGTTAACAATTATCAAAAATGTATGTACCAAATATTTGGTAAGATGAATTGCTAACTATCAAATTAAGTATAGTAGAATTTTTTGCCAGCGAATTTTTGAAAGATAGGACGCAGCAAGAGATACAAGATGAAACAAAAAGTAAAACAGAGATGTATTATTTATTTTGGGATAAATTTGTTTTCAAAACAATTATATTAGTTAAATTTCTACTTCCAGTTCGTACTATTTGTTTGTTGTGATATTTGTTTACATAGGCGTCGTTATTTTTATTATAATTATTTTTAATTATCAAAATTTTGTTATATTTCCTACAAAATCATTAATATTTCTACTAGTTTTGGGGTTTCTATTATAATTGGTTGAATTTCAATAGTAAGTTATAAATTTTATGAGTTTTTTTGTCCATTTCAATGGGACCCCAATAGTTTTTTTTAATATTTTAATCGAAACACTGAATATTCCGTGCATGTGCAAATAATATGCGCATAACAAACAAATTTCGTGTTCGCTGGCAAAAAAATTCTACTATACGTAGCAAATAGGTATTATTTGTACGGTGTGAACACTAAAATTTATATTATATTCATGGTTATTATTATGGTATATTTATGGTTCATGTGATTTTTTGCTGAAATTAAAAGTAATAGTATACTTTCCTTACAAGAGATGAAAAAATTGTTTTTTTCGTAAGTAAACATTTGATCACGAGACGCGCTAGCGTCGAGTGAGACATGTTTATGAACGAAAAACGTTTTTATCTCACGTAGGAAATGCAATTTTTTCTATGATAGTATATATATTATCGATCTTTACTTTAAATTATAAAATAAGTTTTTGACAACATCTCATTAAAAATTAATATGTATTCTATTTTTTCATGGTTGCTTTGTTTAAAAAACTTTGTAAAATTATATGAAAAACCATAGCAACTACAATTTGTTTAGTCTTTTTACACTGTAGTTGAAAAAGAACCCATTTTCACAAGAAATTAAGCGTGATGAAAATAGAATTTCTATATGCTATTATAGAAAAATTAATATGTCATACCTAATTAATAAGAGTTTACATCACCGTATCAAATTTAAAAAGTATGATGATGAAAATGGCTAGCAAATTAGATACTGGTGTAAACTTAGTGCAAAACAAACATTTTGGCAAATATTTACCAAAAATTTGCCAAAAGAGGAGGCACCGTGAAATATTTATATATCTGTGGTTCAGTTTTTCATGTTATTTACTCTTCTATAAGATAGCTATATTATTCCAAAAATCTTAAACAATTTTATTGTTTTAATTTTATTTATTCAACTAATTTTGTTTGTTACTTAACTTTTTTTACAAATGAAAATCTAAATTTTATTAAGAATTTAATGAATTTTTATTTTCTAGTTTGCAAGTAACACATCCTCTTCACGTGACAAATATCATGCCAATGATATTGATAAAAATGCAACAGAAATATTAAAGATGGCTGTTGGTATTACAAAATATCATACTGATATATTTTGACAGATATAAAACATCGTTTTTGTTTTTTTTACAAAACTTTAACTTCTCTTTTGTTTTCTTCCATAATTTTATTATAACTACATATGTATTCTAAAACATTCTACGAATTTTAAATATATAGTGAATTCTTTTATCCACGACTACCAAAGAATATATACTTTCCATGCGTATATCTTTCATTGTAATTGTATTCATTCCTTTCTATATATCAAATTCTTTTTTATTTGTTTCATTCCATTTTATTTATTCAAAATTCCCCTAACAAATTAAAAAATTGATTTGTTGGTATAGTAATATAAACAGATAAAACAAGAACAATACATATAAAATAAACAAACATGTGTTTTGTTTTATATTTCATATATTTATTTCAATATGGCGATATAAACTTTTACAGGAAAACTTGAATGAAATTTTTTGAAATATTTGTAGTCGTGGATAAAATAGTATCTTGTATTCGCTTAGGATGAAGGCAATTCTTCACTCGGATGATTCCCTCCACTCGCTACGCTCGTTCCGGGAAACTTCTTCCTCGTAAAGAATTGCCTTCATTCTAGCTCATACAAGAATCTACTATTCTACTTGTTCGGTACAAGTTCCGACTCCGAATTATCCAAATTTTTTTTTTTGTATTGCTTTTTTTACAAAAGAATACAAATTCCGTTAATTCTGTTTGGAACTTGTACCGAACAGGTAGAAAAGAATTCACTAATAAATAATATATACAATTTGCTTTGAATTTTAAATGTTTGAAGATAAACAAAATCAAATCGCCATTTTTTTTTTAATTATCATAAAATCATAATGATATTTTTTCCTACAATTTTTGTAGAAAAAAATATCATGAAAAATGTTAGGACATTGATAGAAATAGTCTCCACGTGTGATTTCTTGTATACCTCGATTGCAGATGTTACGTGAAGAAGACCCACAGAAAGATGAAGAGACGATCTTGACAGAATTCGACCCAATTTACAACTTTCAAACGAAATGAAATATTTTAGCAATTATTTATTATTATTAGTTATTAAAAGAAAATTATAATAATTGCTTTTTTTCGCAAAACTCAAACGTGACATTTACTTTGATATCTTGTTATCAATAATAAAGTTGTTGTTGATGGTGGGTATTGTACCCAATCGGTTACAAAGATACTGTCTAATCTTCGCATATTACATAACAAATCAACCAACTATCATTTTTATTTATATAAAAACATAAATACAACAAAATTGTAAAAGTTATTAAAATGTTTTACAACGTGATAAAAAAATCTACGAATGCGGAAAAAAACAAACAATTGATTACGATCAACATAGCACGTTCCTTGTTCTCATTTTTTTAACAGCAAATTAAAGCTATGTCTGAATGTCTGATGTTTGTTTTGAATTTCAAGCACGTGTTTACAAAAATCAAACACACAACACCTAAATCATAAATGTGCTGTATAAACTTTGCCTAAATAATATAAAATTGATTTAATACAAGCTTTTATTCGTATATATATATAGTATACCCATCTTTTTTTAAATTTCCAAGAACGTTATAGAATATTCCTTAAATCCACTTTAGTTGTTTATTTACTAAATTAATAACAAAGATGTATGTTAGGCTTCTCTCCCAGGAACCCGTTGTTCCAGGATCCAGCAGTGAAAAAGACTCATGAGAAATCGCAGGAATCAGGCTGATTCCCGGGCTTTCCCGTAATGCTGGAAATTGTTTGATATTAGATTTTTTTTTTTTTTTAATAAAATGTGATGTGTAGTAGGCATTACAATATGTGTCACAACAACACATAAAAACCTTTTAAGACCAAGGTCCCACAACAACATGCGTTCTAAGGATGTTAATGGACGCAAATCTGTTTTTTTTTGTTTTTTTAATATTTTTTGTTAAATAATGGACAACTAAACTATAAATCCTATCACATATAAAATATGACATAGGCCAATATTTCGTGATAGGATAGGGAAAATAAAAATAAAATAAGACATAAAAAGCAAATTTGTTTTAAAAATTTGTAGGAACAAAACTAAAATTGGTTTGACAATAGTCCAGCTAATGGCATAATCCTTGATTATGGGACGCAGTATAATTTTCAATGATTAAAGCTCAGATATATAGTTATATGAAAGCTCGTTTCTTCGAGCAAGCTACAGCGTTCCAGCATCAAGGAATATTCATTAGCTAAGATTGAGAGTGCTACCGTTGACTGAATACAGTTCATCAGCCAGCACCCCTAAGATATCACCTTGGCTAGTGATATCTCACTGCTATTGCCAGTGGTATGTGATATCTCACGTTAACTCATGTGCCAATAACAGGGACTGGAGTGCGCGGGGTTGTCACACCCGTGGATCAAAAAATAGAAAAAAATTAACAAATTAATAAAAACAATCTTTTTAGAAAAATTTATTAATTTTGATTATATTAATTTTAAATATCATATAATACATATAGGCATTTTTTATGCAATATGTTGCTATCAAAAATGAAATACGTTAAAGCCAATTTCATTTTACATGTGCCTATAATATATAAAACATCCTTTTAATTTTTATTTAAAATCCCTAAATATAAATATAAAACAGAATACATATGTGAACAATATTTCACTATATAGCATGGTCAGCCAACAATAAAACGAATGGCGATTTTGTTAGTGGATCATTTTGCTGACAGTGGTAAATGACTGTTTACAAATTACCTCACAAAATGTTTGCCTTTTTATGTAGATGAAACTCTTGTATCTACAGCTTCAACATTGGAGTTACACGAAAAAATGGATGCCCTTTTTGAAATGACACATATGCTGCAAATGTTATTGAATGTTCATATGACGTCAAAAAGTCATAAGGAAATGAAAACCAATGAAGCAACGAATAGAAAATATTACCAATTTATAAACGACATCGATTGCAGCCGAGTGAGCTTTTTCCGTACCCACTTTATTTATATAATTAAAATTAGAACTTCACTTAGTGGTATAGTTCAATCGATACCTTTTGTTTTTTAAAGCAATATTTTAAATAGCGAAATAGCCATCCACTAGCGTCTTGGGCAACACATTTTCACTCGGATCGAAATTTATAACTTTACATCCTTGGTACATAAATATCTGTATATTGTTAGAGTTTAGTTAAAACACACTTTATCAGGCTGATTCTGAGTTAAGAGGTCTTAGCTATGATTATTTTTGTTATGAAAATTTTTTTAAAAGGAATATCTTAATTGCGATTCTGTGAACGTTGAGTCATAAAAAATCTAATTCTACAATTATATTTTGGAGATCTTGCAAACGGCTATTTTTATAACCAAAGTTATTATAAAATGTCATATTTTCTTCTTAAATAATTTTAATACAAATTAAAATACCATATAAACTATTATTAATAATTATGGCAATATTATATAACTAGGGGGTATCCCGAGGGCTCCGCTTTTAATAACAACGCTTTTTGATTTGGTCTTGTTTATCTTTTTCCATAACTTGAAATTTATAATAAATAAAAATAACTGATAATTTTTTTTCTAAATCGATGTATAAATAAATTTTTTTATCACATTTCATCACATTGAACAAACAATTAAAATAAAAAAACTTGGACATCACCATGAATACAACTTTTAATTTCTTATATAAAAACATTTAAATTTTTTTTCTATTTACACCATATTTTCTTTCTGATTTATTTTTAATGAAATCTAAATTTATACTAATTATACTAGACTACACAACACAACTGATATAATATAACGAATCGATTTTTAAATATATATTGACTGATTTGATTTAATAATTCGTATTTTTATATCATAGCATCGGCTCTCTGTTTCCCTTTCCATCAATAATAAAAATGTTTATTGTTTGAAATCGATGACGTAACCAAACATTCAACAGTAGTACAGAAAAATGTAGCTACAATTTAAGAAAATATAAAATTATAATTGAGTTTGAAAATTATTATTTTCAGAGCAAAAATTGAACAGTCCGCCGTTACAAAATAGCATCGGCTCTCTGTTTCCCTTTCCATCAATAATAAAAATGTTTATTGTTTGAAATCGATGACGTAACCAAACATTCAACAGTAGTACAGAAAAATGTAGCTACAATTTAAGAAAATATAAAATTATAATTGAGTTTGAAAATTATTTTCAGAGCAAAAATTGAACAGTCCGCCGTTACAATCCGCCTCATTTTATGAGAAACGTTCGGAATAGGTTTAGGTTGGAAATTAGGTTCTTCTAATGTGGTTGTTGATAGAGAAATAACCCCCAAACCAAATCGCTTTCTCTTTTGGGTCAATAAAAGGTACATCTCTATCATCAAGAAGTGGTACGGAAGAAAAACTTGTTATAACTAACTCCAACAATTATAATATGTCTATTTTATTTAAAAAAATTATCAGTTAGTTTTACTTGTCTTATATGTTTTATCCCGTATGTGATTTATCCCGTCATCCCGGGAAAGAAATTTAACGGGAAATGAGAAGAAAGTAATATCTTACTTTTTAAAAAATTTCTAAAATCTTTTACACATTTTTGTTTTTAAAATTAAAATAACAAAATAAATTCTGGTCAAATTTTGGTGTTAAAAATTTTCAGTTAATTCAAATGGAAAATAAATATTTCCAAGAAGTTGTTCGTCAAAGAATTACAAGAATTTGAAAAAGATGTGATGGAATTTTGTTGTCAAGTAATTTATTTTTGTTATCAAATAAACCTAACAAAATCAGATAAATATTGAGCAGACATACATCTTAGTTATAGTCTAAGAGCTAGTGAACGCTTTGGGTAACGGTCGTCCTGTAAGGCCAGATTTTTTTTTAGTGATAAGTCATGAAATGCGAAGTACGATAACCACCACCTAGCAGGCATCAGCCCTGCACGTCATCATCCCCTATTTTTTTGAAAGTGCAAAAAAATTTTTCCTGTAAGCTTGAAATTTTTATCCGATTTAGCTCATTTATTGTAGAGCAAAAAAAATTGACAGGCGATTTTGATGAACACAAGTATCTGACAGGCGAATCGAAAGGTGTATAGTATATGTATGTTTCAATAAACTTTATTCTGTTCGAAATACGAAATTTTGAAAACCGCTGAACGGATTTTATAAAAATAGGTTTACTCAATGCGAAGAGCCGAAAGGACGATGTGTTCGATAACTGCACCGGAACACTGTGTTTTAGGATAGGAAATTTGGGAACTTTATTACCCGGTGATGTTTTCCTAAACATGTATATATTTTTGGAATCCTTGTGGCTTAAGGATTCTAAAAATGTCAAAATATTTGACCTCACCCCCCCCGGGGGGGGGGGGGGAAGTAGCCCCCCCTGAGGGGGAACTTGAGACGCTATTGCAAGGTGACAGATTCATGTCCAGGTAGCTTAAGTTTAAAGTTTGGGGTCAATTGAAGCAATAGGTCATGAGAAATTGACCTTCAAATGTCAAAAAATGACCAATATGGGGCTACTTTAGGTCAAGTTTTTCGAAAAATGTGCAACTTTGTGTACGAGTTTTGAAATGAAATAGGTAGTCTGGACACCCAACTAATCTATTCAGGTAAAATTAGGATTACACATCATGACCTGGCTTACATAATGACCTATATTTTTGACAAAAACCAAAAATTGCAAAAATTTAAAACATGGCTAAATTACTACTTGCATAATGTTAATATGACCTCACTGTCAAAAGTTATGACCTTTCAAAAAAGTTTAAAAAATTTCTTGTGAATCCCACATAACCAATACATCATTCGAAAGCAAAATTAATTTCCTTTACGAATATGTACTATACTTAACCTTTGTGACACATACTTTCATTTTCATAATATTTTATCAATGTGTGTTGTGTCTTATATTTTCGTAATGATAATTTCACAATTTAATACCAAAATTTTAAAAATAGCAGGCAGGGTTTAAACACTAAGAATTGAGTTGGGTGCAAAATATATTGAAAGAGTTCTACGAGTTGTTTGGACCGAGTCTGCCCCGGTATATGGGCATAATATTGGCAAGAACTAAAAGTCTTGCCAAATTCTCTCCATAGACTCCCCAAGCTCAAAGGGGTATGTGGGACTTTACGCCCCAGAGCTGAAAATAAACCCCATTGCAAATGAAGTCTAATAGCGAGCGAGCAGCTCTGAGGAGTCTATGGCACAGTGTCTATGGCACAGTGAGGTCATATTAACATTATGCAAGTACATAAATTGATTTTCAGTGTTAGATCTTCAATTTGGTGTGCAAATTGGATTGATTTAGCCATGTTTTAAATTTTTGCAATTTTTGGTTTTTGTCAAAAATATAGGTCATTATGTAAGCCAGGTCATGATGTGTAATCCTAATTTTACCTGAATAGATTAGTTGGGTGTCCAGACTACCTATTTCATTTCAAAACTCGTACACAAAGTTGCACATTTTTCGAAAAACTTGACCTAAAGTAGCCCCATATTGGTCATTTTTTGACATTTGAAGGTCAATTTCTCATGACCTATTGCTTCAATTGACCCCAAACTTTAAACTTAAGCTACCTGGACATGAATCTGTCACCTTGCAATAGCGTCTCAAGTTCCCCCTCAGGGGGGGGCTACTTCCCCCCCCCCGGGGGGTGAGGTCAAATATTTTGACATTTTTAGAATCCTTAAGCCACAAGGATTCCAAAAGTATATACATGTTTAGGAAAACATCACCGGGTAATAAAGTTCCCAAATTTCCTATCCTAAAACACAGTGCGGAAGTGTGTCAAAAAAATCAAACAAGAATATTGGATCTAGGAAAGAAATAAAACAAAAGAAATATCTTTGAGGTTGCACATATCCAACTTAAATTACCGATGGCATGTAATGCCGATACCGTAATGCCGATACTGATACCAAATTTCTACATAATGAATATTAATACTTGCTAAATTTGAAAAAAACATTTTCGAAAAAACCAACGTAGCTTTTTTAGATCGTTTTTATTAGCCATTCTTTTTGTTTTTTAAATTTTCAATTCATTTTAGTTAAATATACTATTATATACTATTATATAAAAACTATTATATAATAATATACTATTATATAAAAAAAAATTGTTGAAATCCGTCCAGCGGTTTTCTAGATTTCGTATTTCGAATAGAATAAAGTTTATTGAAACTTACATACTACACAACTTTCGATTCGCCTGTCAGATAGATACTTGTGCTCATCAAAATCACCAGTCAATTTTTTTTTCTACTTCACAATAAATGAGCTAAATCGGATAAAAATTTCAAACTTACAGGAAAGTTTTTTATTTATTTTTTTACACTTTCAGAAATATAGGGGATGATGACGTGCAGTGCTGATGCCTGCCAGGTGGTGGTTACCCTACTTCACATTTCAAGACTTATCACTAAAAAAAATTCTAGCCTTACAGAATGACCGTTACCCAAGGGTTCATTAGCTCTCAGTCTATTAATTTAAATTTGTGATACCATTTTCCATTATCTGAGGTGGGTTACTGGCTACTGCTTTATGTAAGCGTGGAAAGGTAAGTTGTGAGTTGTTTAAGGGTGTATATAACATTTATGAAATCAAAGATTTACGTCGGATTTTAAAATATATTACAGAATAAACGTTCCTGCATCGATTGGAATTAAAAAATTTAGATCTCACCGACAATTTTCGCGAAATAATTAATTTCAAAGTTATCACTCTATGTTATAGTCGGCGGAAGTATCAAAATTTGTTAGAAAAATTAAAAATTCAGAATGCTCTTGCAAAGACATCCGAAAATAAAACTTACGTTCAGTTTCTCTGTGCGATTTATGATTTTTTGAGCCCAAAAAACAGCGGTGTCACCAGCAATCAGACGTAAATTTTTAATTTAAAAATTTATAAAATCTGCTGCGTACACCGGAAAGTTGACCGCCATTTGCAGTAAGAAAATCTGGCATCGTTGTGTGTGTCGGTCAAAGAGAAGTCTTTTTTCACCGTTCGTGTTCATAATAAGATATCGTGACAATCAAATTTTAAAATAAAATAATAAATATATTTATTTATTTCTATAGGACACGCATCAATAAAACAAAATAATTTTAAATTAAAATAATAAATATATTTGACTAACTGCGACGTTGCCAGATTTACTTTTCCATATAGTAGTTGTAATCAAATTAGAGACACATATTTTTTAGTACTATGAAATTGTATAATATTTTGGAAATATTCTATCATAGAAAATTGTTGTAATTGATAAAAAGCATTCCTGTATTGAAATTTTTACATAATAATTTGTTTGAAATTTTATTAGATGTACTACGCGATTTGACTATCTATATTCTATACATCCTTAAAGAATAGTAAGCATAATATATTATGTTTTTTATTGAATATGTTGTGTAGTTGCAATTACAATATGTGTCACAACAACACATAAAAACCTTTTAAAACCAAGGTCCCATAACAACAGCGTTCTAAGATGTTAATGGATGCAAACTTGTTTTTTTGATTTTTTTTAGGTTTATTTTTATATAAGGAATATGTAAATAATAAATCCTATCAGATATAAAATATGACATAGGCCAATATTTCATGATATAGGATAGAAAAAATAAAAGGTAAACAGCAAATTTGTTTTAACAATTTGCAGGAATAAAACTAAAAAAATATCGTTGCCAATAATCCAGCTAGTGGCATATTCCTTGATCATCCTACACACTTCCTTCCTCATAGATTAAAGCCCATGCATAGAGTTTTATGAAGGCTCGATTCTTCGAGTAAGCAATAACATCGCATTATCAAGGACTACTGCATAGCTACGATTCTGGATGCTACCGATAACTGAATTATGTTCATCCGCTTTATTTCAAGAACCAGTACGCATATTAGTAAGATTGATTCATTTAATGACATGATATTTATATATAACCTACCAAGCTCGGGTTTGCAAAATGGAGATCCAAAATGCAAGCCTAATTTTTTAACACTTTTACTTCCAATTTACGGAAACATTGTTTGGTATGAGAATTGTCAACCATTTTGTGCTCGGAAATATTAAAATAATATTTTGTAACGATCGCAATAATCGCAAAACAATAATAAAACCAAATTCATCTTCGTTTTCAATTCAATAAAAATGTATTTCATTAGTTTCCATTCATTTTCACATTAACAATAATTTAAAATTTTCTAATACTTAACTGCTAGTTAAATTTCAATTGTACTATAAAAAGCAAACGAACGTACTAAATTTTTATTTCCAATTCTAACAAACAGATGTCGTTATTAATCTTTATTGAATTTCTTTTTAGTATTACCCGAGCTATTTTGACATGATAAGATGTCAAAAAGAATTAACAAAAACACATTTTTGTTTGAAAATAGGGTCTTTCTGTTTTTGGGTTTTCAACCAAAATGTTGAATTGAGATTGTTATTAAACACTCAATAAAACGTATTAAAGAAAAAATACTAATTCCATTTTATTTTGAGTTTAAAAAGAAATTGTTTTAATTTATACAGAAAAAAGGTTAACTTTGTTTTCATTAGTGTGTGATTTGGATGAAATATATATATATTTTTTAACAAAGTGTTTCATTCTGTTATCATTAAGTTTATACTTAATTTATCATAAAGGAAAAAGATTGCTTTATAAAAGTGGCAGTACATGAAAAATAAAGTATCCAATGATGTTATCGAAAGTATGAGTAGTAAGGATAACAGTGATCGAAGCATATTACCACAGTTAGAAACAGTCGAGTGTATGGTGGATTTTCCGGTTGTAGAAACCGTATGGATTTAAAGCAAAATATGAAGTGGAAAGTTAAAGGATTAAAGGCAATGTTCAATTGGGCATTTCGAACAACGAAGGTGTAATTCAGCAGCAGCAACTGATGTTCACAAATTAGTTCATCCAATACAGTTGGTTGATTAGTCAAGGGAATTGGAACACATAGACCAAATCTTCAATCAACAGTTATAAGTTAAGGTACTTACAGTAAATATATTAATTTTTTTATTTATTCCTCGTTCCCCTTTGGAATGATAGGCTAGATTTTTTTCAGATAATAAGAGATTCCCAAATTTAGGATTCTGTGGGGATAAACGCTATCCCGTAGCAATATTATTAATATTATTTTGTACGAAAGGTCCATACTAACAATCTGTCGCCGAACCAAAAACGGACCGGGGGAATATTTTGGTAATATAATACCGTGATTACGGTGGAGTTTTGTTACCGTTAGGTACGAATTTGTTGTGTTATTTAGAGCTATTTTCGGCGCGAAAAATATTTTTTTTTCATTTTTTTCATGTATTTGGGCGGTGTCAACCGGTTTGGTTGACTTCGAACTTGTTTGGATAAGAACCAGTTGGGTTTTTTTTTATATGTATATTTTTCTTTTTTTTCATTTTTTTAATAATTTTTAAGAATTTCACAATTTGATAAATTTAAAAGGAATTTTTGAGAATTGAATTCAGCGGTAGTTGCAATAACGAATTCAAATGACTATTAAATGCTGCACAGGTACATTTAATTTTGGGATATATAAATATTTACTTGAAGAAGACAAATAATAAGCAATTCTAAGACTTATTAGAATTTGAAAGGAAATTGTATTCTGCTTTCGCATTAACCTTTTGGTCTTTGAGTTCTTGGTAGAGCCAGTGTTAAAAATACCATTATTTGTTTTTCTCTAATTAAATATAATATTCTAAAAGATTAAATTCTAATTCTAACATTTAATTTGGTTTTTACAATAGTGTAGAATTGTATTTGGATTAACACTATATTTCTTACACTCAAAAATGCACACAGTCAGAAATTTTGGCTCGTTTAGGAGCAAGCGTCGGCCGGGGCCAGGAGAGTTGGGTCAGGCAGCGGTTAAGCCGGGTGTGAATGAGGTAGATGAAGTAATGCATGAGATTGTGAGTGAAGTGATGAATGTGGTGAATGAGAGGGAACAGGTAAAAATGAATGCAGAACTGGATGAGAAAAGGAATCAACTATATTTAGAATTGATGGATGACATAGCGAATGAGCAGTATGATGAATGGTTGGATGTAGTGATAAGTGAGATTGTAAATGAGGAAGTGAATGAGTTGGCGGATGGAGTGATGAATAAGGAGATAAATGAGTGGGCAGATGAGGTAGTGCATGGAGTGGAGGAAGTGGATGAGATGAATGAGGAGTTGGTAGGAGAAGTGGTAGTTGATGAAGTGAATGAGTGTGTGGATGAAGTGATGGATGCGCGAGAGAGATATCGATTGAGGAGGCTAGAAAGGGATAGGAAAAGGTGGAGGGAGAAAAAGAGTAGGAGGAAGAAGCAGAAGGCAGCGTGGTTGGCCGAGGAGGTAGAGTTCTCGTCAGTCATGCACGCTTATGCGGAGATATTGGCTGAAGAGAACGCTATCTCTGAGTCCAATCACAGGGGAGAGAACCCTCGACGGTGGTTGGGACCGCAAGTGGCCCCGGGAAATTGTGTGCATCTTTGAAATGTATTTTGTTCTGAATTTGGAAAAAAACCGTTTTGGGGCAGTAATTTTTTTCGGAGACTGTTTTTTTATACTGTCATTGTACATAGTGTATATAGTAGGTTAATTGTTGTATAATTGTACATATTTGTACATATTTTTGGTATATAGGAAGCGGATGTAGTGGTTTGTGTGGAGTGTTATGTTACAATAGCACCAACGAGATGAAATTAAGAAACCAAACCGATGAAACGATTTAGCCATTTGAACTTTTTGTGAGTAGCTTTGGCAAATATTATACATTGATAGGAATTGGATAGTAGATCATATTTAAATATTTATACATTAATAAATTAGATCTGGAATCTGATGCTCGTTTTAACGGTGCATTTTGGCCTGCGTGAAATAAATACATGATTTTAATTTCTTTACCACTAATGGTTATAATCGGTGAAAATCCTGTTTTGGTTGTGGTAGATTCGAACTATTTTTAATTTCGCGATGAAAATATTGTACATTCCACTACAGTTGAGCGTTTGTTAGAATTAATTGATTTTTTTTTGGGTGTTAATTTTTTTATTGTTGTGTAATGATTACAAGTGTGTAATTGATAATTTCTCTCAGCGGTACCTCTAACAAAGGATCCATGGGGCTTATCTCCTTAACATAATTATGTTCTTAGATCGCCTCTGTCCATTATGGACATGCGATCGAAGTTCATTGGTTTCTTCTCTTCATTTCAGAAGGAGTTTTCTGGTGATAAGGGAGTGACTACTGCTGGTCTGTACTTAGGTACAAACCAGTAGTACCATTCCCTGCACAGAAGCTTCTTTAACGAAATGAAGAGGAGAACCAATCATTTTTTTTTATCAGGATCGAGGCTTCACCTCACACAACTTCAACATTTTTCCACTCTTACATTTAGCTTGCAATAGACAGTTTTCATTAAGTTTAGGATTTGAAGTCTGGTGTTCGGGAGCGTTCTTCGACTATGGCATTAGTTTAATGGTAATTTATTTTTAGGTAGAACAACCGCAGCTGGGTCAGTAGAAATGGGCCTAGAGTCTAATCGTGACAGTTGCGATTGTTTTTGTTAGGTTGGGGAGATACTGTTCTGTAGAATCTGGTCGTTAGGGGCTTTTCTAGTCGGTTCTCACATGCATTGTTGGAGTGGGCTCGCGAACGCGATAATTCAAATACTAAATAAAATGGATATTGTAGCCATACTTACTTTTATGTGTCTCCAGACGAATCTAGATTTTGGGAATCTCTTATTATATTAAATAAAAATAAAATAAATCAAACAAATTTTTCAAAAAATTAAATAAATAATTTTTATTAAATAAAATAAATTTTCGTAAATTAAATTTTAGGTAACTAAATAATTTTTTTTAAATTTAAATAATTTTAGGTAATTAAATAAAATAAATTTTTTATTAATTAAGCAATACGTCAAGAAATAAATAAATATTTTTTATTTTTTTTAAAAAATAAATCAATATTTTGAGCTAGGACGTTGCATCCAATAAATAAACATCCTTTTTGAATATTTTTTATTTTTCAATTTTTTTTAAAATAAATAAATATATTTTAGGGGTGCTATCGTCAATAACTAATTTTAGGTATATATATATATTTCAGTATATCTGAAATTAAATAAATAAATTATATTTTAATATACAATATCTTAGGAATTTCTGTAAAGATTCAGCAAAGATTAGCTACGACAGTTTTTTTGTTCCTTTACAAGTTTGGTTTTTACAAAAATTTTCTGTTTTTTTGGGGCGTTCGTTGTTTTTTTCCGTTTTGCGGTTTTTATTGTTTTCACTTTTACATTTCCGTCGTACTAACTCTACATTTTTTTTTTGGTTGTTGAGAATTGGTTTTATTATTGTTGTTTGATTTTGTGAATTCTGGATTTGATAAATTTTACCATCAAAATGTCAAACCAAATAGACGTTGACCATCCGTTCTATGGTCTAGAACCCAGCGAACTGCAGATCGAATGTCTGGTTCGGGGTGTGGATTTTGGAGGGGTCAGTTGGGCAGAGGAACTGCGAAACCACGTGGATCATGGTGCAGTTCCAGTAACGGTATCTCATGCGAGAGACTTGGTAGCTGAGTCTCAAACGGTGGTGCAGGCAGCACAAGTTGTTTTAGATCAAGTACGTCGACTTCAGTCACCGATTGATCAGACCCTCTTGGATGGTTTGGCGAATCGAGTGTTACATTATACGGGTAGGATGAATAGGTTGGGTCCTCGCAATGACTTGCAAGAAGCCCGCACCTACGCTATCTCACAATTGTCACGCGCTTGGAGTATAATAGGATCATTATCAACACGTCCAATTATGCAGAGTAAACCAGGAGTATCATCTGCTCCACCTGCTTCACCTGCTTTTCAACCAGATGAGAGATCCACACCGATCCCAGTACGGCCAATATCGGAAACAATAAATAGTCTGAATCGTCCAAACCAGCAACATCAGAGACGGTCAGATCAATTACCACCGGCTTATTTCCAGCAATCTGGGTTGAGAGCCGAGGACTTTGCAATACCACAATTGGGTCCATCACTCCAGTCTGAACATACACATAACAATCCAGCATTGGTACAACCACAACCACAATTAAATTATCCATCAGTACCACAGGTACAACTACCACCAATATATCCACCAGCTCCACTAACAGCACCACCACCATACAACCAACCTTCTCAGGTATGGCGTGACGCGGCTCCAGCGTTAGCACCAGTGGAGTACCGAGGGGTTCGTGGGAACAATTTGAGTCGTTATGACTCAAATTGGGTTCCAACCTTCACAGGGGATGGTCACTCTCCTGATATTCATGAGTTCATTCATAGAGTGGAGGCGGCTGCCAGAAGAGACCGTGTGTCATGGGACGACCTTAGGTCTATCATACCACGGTATCTGAAAGCAGCGGCCGACAGATACTATTTGAATTTAACTCATGAATATGAGGTGGTGACCTACCCAGTGCTAAGGGAGGGACTCCTACAGACCTTCGGTACGCTAACTGATGATAAGGCGATCTTGCGCGTTCTTCTGAACCGTAAACAAAAATCCAAGGAGAGCGTATACGAATATCTGGTGGAGATTGGTTCGTTAAACCGTCGCTTAGCACGTCCATTTGCTGATCGTGAAATGCTAGAGATTGCTCGGGAGGGACTGAGTGTGGATCTCAAAAATGCTACATTAGCAGCAACAATACACTCAATGGATGAACTTCGGACTTTATGTCAGAAGTTTGAACGTTTGTGGTCCACACCAGTTCCAACCAGAACATCAAATTTAAGAATTAGCGAGGTACAGCAAATGGATGATTATGAGGTGGATGCTGAACCAGAACAACATGGATATATTGATGCGGTGGATTCAACACAGAGACGGATATTGCAGCGACCTAGCATAACCTCTGACAACAGTCAACCTGGTCCATCAATATCCAGACAACCAATAGTGTGTTTCAGATGTGGAGTAAACGGTCATCGAGCTCCTGAGTGCTCTAAGAATAGAATTAAACTATATTGTTGGAAATGTAACAAGCCGGATGTTATATATGCAAATTGTTCATATTGTCACCCGTCGTTAAACTACCGTCCGAGAGTACATGCTTCGGGGATGGTACCCTCGGTTCAACATCCAATGAGCCCGAAGAAAACGACGAGAGATGTAGCAACGCAGGACGATCGATCACCACTCAGGAAACCAGAATAAAATCACCTAGTACATTTAATTTCCCATCATTACATCGAACGTATTTTAGACGTCTAGAACGTAATATTAGATATTGGAGGATGAGGAAATTATTTCGTAAAGCTTGTATTTCATCTATCCTTTCAGAAACAAAGGATCCTCGGCCGCGATTAACAATAAGGATTTTGGACAAACACATTTCAGGACTATTGGATAGTGGAGCGTCAATCACAATACTTGGAAGAAATTCCTTGGAATTATTGGAGTCAGCAGGTACAACTTACCGTAAGTACACTTCGTGTATTCGTACGGCAGATGGTACTGCAAATAAAATTTTGGGTTACATAGAAGTTCCAATAACTGTGAATGGCTCCACTAAACCAATGCGGTTTCATATTGTCCCTGGACTACGAGAAGAGCTCTACCTGGGCATAGATTTCTGGGAGAAATTCGGTATTGTTCCTTCTTTTGTTAGTGAACTGACTCGTACAGAGCCACAAAATTTAAATATACATAACCTCACCACTGACCAGCAACGAGAACTGGATAGGATCAAGGACTCTTTCCCGTCATTTGAAGTGTCTGGGCTCGGAAAGACTTCTTTGGTTGAACATGTCATCGATGTTGGGGATAATGCACCTGTTAAACAGAGGCATTACCCCACATCGCCGGCTGTTCAACTAAAGGTTTATGCCGAACTCGACCGGATGCTTCAAATGGGCGTGATCGAAGAGAGTAACAGTTCTTGGTGCTCACCAGTGGTGCTGGTACAAAAAGAATCTGGTAAAAACAGATTATGTATTGATAGCCGTCGTGTCAATTCACTAACTAAAAAGGACGCATACCCACTTCCCTTGATTGATGGCTTACTAGGTCGTCTAAATAGTACAAAGTACATTTCTAGTATTGATCTCAAAGATGCTTTCTGGCAGATTCCTCTGGCAGAAGCATCTAGAGACAAGACAGCCTTCACAGTGCCTGGTCGTCCATTGTATCAATTCCGGGTTATGCCCTTTGGATTGTGCAATGCTCCCCAGACAATGTGTCGGCTAATGCACAAAGTGATACCACATCAATATCACGAAAATGTCTTTGTTTATTTAGATGATCTATTGGTAGTCTCTTCCACGTTCCAGGAACATATGGAGTTGCTGTCCAAAGTCTCTTCATTGTTAAGAGCGGCTGGGTTAACCATAAACCTCAAGAAAAGCAAATTTGTTCTGAGAGAGGTGAAATACTTGGGATTTTTGGTTGGTGAAGATGGTCTTCGAACAGACCCTGACAAGGTAAGAGCTGTAGCAGAGTATCCAGCTCCATCTACAGTTAAACAAATACGACGTTTACTAGGAATGGCTGGTTGGTACCAACGTTTCATACCAAACTATGCAAGCGTGGTATCACCAATTACAGATTTATTGAAGAAAAGTTCTGGGAAATTGAAATGGACATTGGAAGCGCAAGCTGCTTTCGAAAATTTAAAACGATTGCTGACTACAGCACCGGTATTAGTAAACCCTGATTATAATAAAGAGTTCTTTATTAGATGCGATGCGAGTCTGACAGGGATAGGTAGTGTACTGTATCAGATCGACGAAGACGGACAAGAGTGTCCGATAGCCTTCATGTCGAAAAAACTTAATAAAGCTCAACGAAACTATTCTGTTTCTGAGCTTGAATGTCTTGCGGCAATTCTGAGTGTGAAGAAATTCAGGGGCTATGTTGAAGGTCACCGATTTACAATTGTGACTGATCACTCAAGTCTGAAGTGGCTTATGTCACAGAAAGACTTGAGTGGTCGTCTGGCTAGGTGGAGCCTAAAACTCCAACATATGGATTTTACCATTGTCCACCAAAAAGGTACCCAAAATATAGTCCCTGATGCTCTATCTCGTCTTTATGACGATACACACGAAGAATTGACGGAAGCATTAGTACATCACATTAATGAGATTAAAATCGACAATGAGGGTTATCGGCACAAGGAATATACGGATATGATAGCTAAAGTTCAATCATCACCAAAGGACTTTCCCTCAGTTAAAGTCGTGGATGATAAGCTATACATTCGTATTGAGCCAAAACCTGATGCAATACCCAACGATGTTCCTGTGTGGAAACTCTGGGTACCAAAACCGATGACTTCCAACATGATTCAGAAACATCATGATGATAGTACTGCTGCTCATGGGGGTGTTAAAAAGACTTTAGAATTACTTCGACGTCTTTACTATTGGCCGGGCATGGCGTCACAGGTACACAACTATGTTGTGTCCTGCGACACATGTAAACAAACAAAAGCCACGAATCAGATATTGCGTCCTCCGATGCAATATCAATTCGAAACAGCACGTCCATGGCAGAGAGTCTATATAGATTTTTTGGGACCGTACCCTCGTTCAACACTTGGGAATACGGTGTTATTGGTAGTTCTGGATCATGCTACGAAGTTTGTACTACTGAAACCACTTAGGAACGCAACTTCACCGAAGGTGAATGCTTTTCTGAAGAACGAAGTGTTTCTTACATATGGGGTACCAGAGTTTCTGCACAGTGACAATGGCAAACAGTTCACTAGTAGGAACTTTCAAAGTCTTTTGTCAGATTTCGGCATTAAACACATTAGGACCGGTGTCTATAGTCCTCAAAGCAACGCGTCAGAGCGGGTCAATAGGTCAGTTCTAGCAGCAATTCGAGCGTTCATAAAAGGTCAACATACCAAGTGGGATTCATTAATTGGTGAAATCGCTTATGCACTGCGGGCTGCAGTACATTCAGCTACCAAGTACTCACCTTACTATCTATTATTTGGTCAACATCCAATATCGGATGGAAATACTTACCAATTGTTGAGATCACTACACAAGCTTGGTGAAGATGCTGGTGAGGAAATAGAACGCGCTGATCATTTGACTCTGCTCAGGAATCGAGTTCAACAGAATTTGAAAGCAGCTTTCAAGAAATCGCAACATCAGTACAACCTGCGATCTAAACTACGGACTTTTCAACCACAACAACGTGTGTTTGTACGGCAACATCATTTGAGTGACGCTACCAAAAAGTTCTCGGCAAAATTGGCTCCAAAGTTCTTACCTGCAATGATTAAGACTAAGATTGGAAATGTACTCTATGAGTGCATAGATATGAGCGGTAAGAGTCTTGGAGTCCATCACGCGAAAGACATCAGAGAATGATGTCTGTTCGTTAGGTAGGGTCGTTCCTCTGGCTGGTTGTCGTCTCTGGGGTTCACATCTTCAGCATCATATATTACTGGTTGTATCGAGGTTTCAATGGTGCTGACGTTAGATGGATGGATGATCGATTTCGGTACTCACTGATAGTTCCTAGGAACTTCATGAGTATTGAAATTGATCATCGACCCTGACGCTGGTTACCATTGGTATCTCGATCCCAGATACAGTTTAATAGGTGGAAGTAGTTCGGTGGTTTTCTGTCATGGAGGGGATGGCGACGTTTTTGTGATTTCAAGAGTAAAAATCTTGGTTTCTACCTTGAATTCATGGTGTAACGATCGCAATAATCGCAAAACAATAATAAAACCAAATTCATCTTCGTTTTCAATTCAATAAAAATGTATTTCATTAGTTTCCATTCATTTTCACATTAACAATAATTTAAAATTTTCTAATACTTAACTGCTAGTTAAATTTCAATTGTACTATAAAAAGCAAACGAACGTACTAAATTTTTATTTCCAATTCTAACAAACAGATGTCGTTATTAATCTTTATTGAATTTCTTTTTAGTATTACCCGAGCTATTTTGACATGATAAGATGTCAAAAAGAATTAACAAAAACACATTTTTGTTTGAAAATAGGGTCTTTCTGTTTTTGGGTTTTCAACCAAAATGTTGAATTGAGATTGTTATTAAACACTCAATAAAACGTATTAAAGAAAAAATACTAATTCCATTTTATTTTGAGTTTAAAAAGAAATTGTTTTAATTTATACAGAAAAAAGGTTAACTTTGTTTTCATTAGTGTGTGATTTGGATGAAATATATATATATTTTTTAACAAAGTGTTTCATTCTGTTATCATTAAGTTTATACTTAATTTATCATAAAGGAAAAAGATTGCTTTATAAAAGTGGCAGTACATGAAAAATAAAGTATCCAATGATGTTATCGAAAGTATGAGTAGTAAGGATAACAGTGATCGAAGCATATTACCACAGTTAGAAACAGTCGAGTGTATGGTGGATTTTCCGGTTGTAGAAACCGTATGGATTTAAAGCAAAATATGAAGTGGAAAGTTAAAGGATTAAAGGCAATGTTCAATTGGGCATTTCGAACAACGAAGGTGTAATTCAGCAGCAGCAACTGATGTTCACAAATTAGTTCATCCAATACAGTTGGTTGATTAGTCAAGGGAATTGGAACACATAGACCAAATCTTCAATCAACAGTTATAAGTTAAGGTACTTACAGTAAATATATTAATTTTTTTATTTATTCCTCGTTCCCCTTTGGAATGATAGGCTAGATTTTTTTCAGATAATAAGAGATTCCCAAATTTAGGATTCTGTGGGGATAAACGCTATCCCGTAGCAATATTATTAATATTATTTTGTACGAAAGGTCCATACTAACAATTTGTTTGTAAAAATTTTAAAATTTCGGCTTTCAAATTGTTTGAGACCAAGAATAAATAACAACGAAGAGTGTTACATCCGACCGCCGTTTGGTTTTCTTCAATTTTTTCGAAATTTAGGTTTATAGCCGGGAAAAGTTTAAGAATCATATTTCAATTTTTAAGTACACGTCTTTGTGTGCAACCCAACATGCGACAGACTCAATGGAATAAGGATTCTATCGGGTTCGTTATGGTTATTTTTATTCAAATTATTTGCCAAATTTTAAAATTAATTTATCTTAATTTAATCTAAACATTATTTCCAAGAATCAGAAAACATACTTGAATCTAGATCATAAATCAAAATATAAAATCTACAAATAAGATTTATGACAATTTTCATTTGATGAAAAATTTATTTGAATAACAACCAAATAGGCTTAACCTAAATCCTCACATATACAGTTGAGATTTAATTCCAACGCAACCCGTTATGGTTATTTTCATTCCAATTATTTGCCAAATTTTAAAATTAATTTATCTTAATTTAATCTAAACATTATTTTTAAGGTTCAGTAAACATACTTGAATCTAGATCATAAATCAAAATATAAAATCTAAAAATAAGATTTATGACAATTTTCATTTAATGAAAAATTTATTTGAATAGCAACCAAATAGGCTTAACTTAAATCCTCACTTATACAGTTGAAATTTAATTCCAACGCAACCCATCCTCATCTACATGTTTTTAGCTGTCGTGATAAAAAAAGAATGTCAGTGTGATTTCAGATAAATGCTAGCAAATGGACTTAGCAAGAGCCGAGTTCAGTTAAAAAGGGAACAATTGATACCCATTCATCAACCGCAGTCAGAAGAAGAAGGTTGTCTGCTAAATTTTAAAGAAAAAAAAATAATCGAAAATAAAAAAAGTTATATTTTGTTTTATTTTATTTTTGCATATATGTCTTTATAAAGACAGAGCAAAGGTAAAATAAGATAAAATACACTGAGTGTGTGTTAGTGTTATTGAAAATAAAAGTGAAGTGAAGATAGGAGGCGTACAATTATATAACTGTTCTTTATTAAAAAATTATTTTGCATTTTGTATTTACTGTTACCAGGCGGTAGGCAGGTAAAATTTTACCTTTTATTGCTTTGATGTAATAAATTTATTATTTTAAAGCATAAATTTGTTTTGTATTGTCTGGTAACAAGAAATGTAAAATTTCGCTTTAGTATTAGTAAGAATTTCGAGTTTTGTTAGTGTCTTTTGTGTCCCCATTTTTTTGCTTTTCTCTTATCGTGCAACAGTTTCGAAAAAAATAAACCTGACATATTGTTTCTTACCGAAACAATTGTCAGTGGCAAAGCATCGAAATTGGATCTCGATAAATACCGGATACCCAGTTACGAATTGGAATATATATAACAACCATGGTGTTTGTGTATTTGTTCGAAATTCACTTTCATGTATGAGAATTAAGGCCTACGAGTTGAACTCTAAGCACCATAATTCTATAGCACTGAAGATCTCGGGTGTTGATGAAACTATGTTTATAATAGGATTATATAGATCCCCAGATTCCCCACAGGATGTCCATTTTTCGATCAAATATCGACTAATCTAGACAAGATTACCACGGACTAACCCTAAGCAAGACTGGCCATTCTGGGAGACTTTAATATTCATTATAAAGAATGGCTTATGTTATGGCTTATATCATCGCTCACGACGACGTAGGAAGACAAGCCGAACTGATACTCGCAGATTATCATGGTTTGACGCAAATGATATTGTCCCGTTAGAATCCCAGATAATTCACATCATAACAATAATTTGCTGGATCTGCTTTTGACAAACGAACCAGATACTACGAAGACAAAAGTTGAACAATCCCTCGGAACATCGGACCATTTACTAATATCAGCAATAGTGCAATTTACAATTTACATCACCGACACAAATTAAAGCAAATCCTCGTTGCGTTTGGAATTTTAAACGCGCTGACTGGGAGGGACTAAGAAACTTTTATGATGAAACACCTTGGAAAACTATTTGTTGTGTTGATCAACATCCTAGCATATCGGCAATAAGAATTTCTGAAATCATATAAAAGACGGAAGGAATGCGGTGGTTTATTCCAAATCAATTATTCACTCCTAAAACTAAGCCTTGGTTCACGCAGGATGTTGATGAGGCAGTGAGGAATGAACGCAAAGCATTTAAGACGCATAGCTCAAATAAAACACCTGAAACCCATAGCGACTGTAAGAAAGCCAAAAATATTAGTAAATACAAAATAGACTTGGACAAAGACGCGTTTATCCAGAAGAAAGCAAAGAAATTCGCCGAGCAACCATCTGGTTCACGTAGTTTCTCTCAGGCAAAGAGATTAAATCAATTTTACCTGAAGTAGCAATCCCATTGCGTAACACCAGAGCAAATGTTGTAGCCCATCCTTTTACGGTTCATATAAAAAGATGCAGAACTGTAGCCTTCCAGTGTGATTTTTTCAACAGAGTCTCTTATCTCTGGAATGCGTTACCTTCATGGGTTTTTCCTGATTGCTTTAATCCTCAAAATTTTAAAGTTAGCGTCCATAAATTTCTAAAAGAAACTTAATTTATTCAATACTTAATCTCAATCCCTAGTTGGCATGGTATCTTCGGATATTCAGAGACGTTAATTAATAATTTATTATAATTAACACTAAACATGCCTAACTTAGAATAAAAAAAAAAAAAAAAAGGCAGTTAAATCAGTCCAGCAGCCAAATTCTGTAATTGTGAAGCGGTGAAGTGATAAGTTTTTTAATGAAAAGAAACGAAGAAATTTTTATCACTTCACCGCTTCACAGTTACAGAATTTGGCTGCAGAGCAATTTTACTCGATCCTCTATTCTAACTTTAGTTCTGAATGACATTCCCGTGAGCGACTCGAAAAAGAAGGCGCAGCTTTTGGGTCGTATTTTCGTAGAAAACTCAAACATAGTTGAATCTTCCTATTCTCCTACACTCATTGCCCCAGTTGTAACGAAAATGAAACCAACTATTTTTCGTTGCAACATTGTACGGAAAATGCTTCTTTCTGTCAATATCAACAAATCTGCTGGCCCCGACGGTATTCCACCCCTCATTCTTAAAAACTTTGCTAGGCAACTAGCTCCAATTTTAACAAAAACTTTCCATTTATCTTATAAAACCGGAATATTTCCCGATTCTTGGAAGCTGGGCAGCGTTCAACCCATATCAAAGAAAGGCAGTAAGATAGACCCTAACAATTATAGACCAATTGCAATTCTGTTGGTTTTGGCTAAAATATTTGAAAAATATGTTAACTACAATCTAATAGATTATTTGGAAATGTCGCTAATTATTGATGATAAGCAGTACGGTTTTCGTAAAAGTGATCTGTTAACCTACGTATCCCATCTCTGGAACAAATCGCTGGAAAACCATGGTGAAACATGCAGTATTTCACTTGACATTTCTAAAGCATTTGATAAAGTGTGGCATAAAAATCTCATAGCTAAATTAAAATCTTATGGCATAGAGTATAGACCATCTTACTGTCTCATGGATTCATAGTTTTCTTACAGGTCGCCAATTTCATGTTAATTTATATGGTATCACGTCCAATGTTTTCACAACCAATGCTGGGGTTTCCCAAGGTTCTGCACTCTCACCAACCTCGTTTCTTCTATACATTAATGATTTGCTTATTTCCACAGTGCACCCAATCCATAGTTTTGCTGATGACAGCACATTGCATGCGTCATATGAATCTCCTAAATTTCGATATCATATTGCAGTTACCACTGATAGGGAGCTGCTAATTGATTCTATCAACAAAGATCTGGATCGTATAATGGAATGGGGGTGATCGTAATCTTGTTTCATTTAATCCAACCAAAACAAAACTAAGCCGTTTTTCACGAATGGAGTGACATAAAAATCTCCCTAATAAGATAAATCATGAGGAATTGCATGAGGTTGAATCAGTTAGACTTCTTGGAGTAGATATTCAAAATAACCTGAAATGGAATAAACATGTGTTCAACCTCGCTAAATCTGCAATGCAAAAATTATGATTTCTGAGTCTAAGTAAAAAGTATTTTAATCCCGATCAAATTTTGCTAATGTTCAAGTCCTTTATTCGTCCATGTATGGAATACTGCTGTCATGTTTGGGGAGGTGCTTGTCAGTCAACAATAAAATGTCTAGACTCTGTACTGAGAAAAGCAATACGGTTGATTGGTAATACCGTACTAACGGAACAGCTTGATTCACTCCAGCACAGAAGAAATGTGGCTGAATTGTCCATCTACTAAAAACTAATAACTTTAGCGAGTTCTCCTCTAAAGAAATTCAAAATATCCTTCCATCGTGTGCGCAGTATAATCGACAAACCAGAGCTGCCGATCCCATCCATTTGTTGTACAAATACCTCGATGTAGAACTGTGTCCTTCCAGAACGACTGTTTTAATAGAGTGGCCAAATTGTGGAACTCAATGCCCTCCTCTGTATTTCCCGATGAATTTTCTCCTCAGGCATTTAAACAAAATGTCCATCGTCATTTAAAACAATTATTATAGTTATCCCTAGATCCTCATTCCTTCTATTTTCCTCATCTCCTTCCTTTATAGTTGACATGATATCTTCGGATATTCAAAGAGTCTGAATAATGAATATTTCATATATAGTGTGCTCAACATGTCTAACTAATTAATAAAAAAAAATACCTGATGACTGATGACAAGTAGGCATGTTTATGCAATATTTGCCATAGGCATGTTTATGCAATATATGCCATAAGCATATGTTTATGCAATTTCGACCTCGGCGTTGACTTTTATTCTGTTGCTCGTGGCAGTTAAAAATATAGATAAAAATAAAAGTATAGACATATTTTTCTCAAAAAACTGGGGAAACCAGTGGACGAGAATTAAGAAATTACACCAAGCCTCGTAAACGCAAATATTAACACTAAGAACAAAAACATCAAGCAACTTGCACAATTAACAGAGAACTCCTCTAGCAGTTCAATGGCAGCAAGTGCTCAGGCATATATAACCGGCTTTTTCGGAAGGTCTGGACTAGCAATTTGTTCGGGAATACCCGTATTTGATAAAGTGTGGCATAAAAATCTCATAGCTAAATTAAAATCTTATGGCATAGAGTATAGACCATCTTACTGTCTCATGGATTCATAGTTTTCTTACAGGTCGCCAATTTCATGTTAATTTATATGGTATCACGTCCAATGTTTTCACAACCAATACTGGAGTTTCCCAATGTTCTGCACTCTCACCAACCTCGTTTCTTCTATACATTAATGATTTGCTTATTTCCACAGTGCACCCAATCCATAGTTTTGCTGATGACAGCACATTGCATGCGTCATATGAATCTCCTAAATTTCGATATCATATTGCAGTTACCACTGATAGGGAGCTGCTAATTGATTCTATCAACAAAGATCTGGATCGTATAATGCATGGTGTCCACTTTTTTTTCGAAACCAAATTCCCTGACTTTCCATGACTTTCCAGACCAAAAATATGAAAATTCCATTACTTTTTTAAAATAAAACTAATAATATTGTATACAAAAAACCTAAAATGTATAAATATGAGACGTATAATATGAGTAAATGTATAATATGAGACGTGTTTTAATTCCAACAAAGACATACAAAATATTTGAAATTCTGATAAATATCTAATTACATAAAAGACCTAGTTGAAGAACTACATATAGCTTTCCAGACCGATCATTTTAATAGCGTGGTCAAATTGTAGAACTGAATCCTTGCTCGATGCTCAATCTTTGTTTTTCCAGATGAATTTTCCCCATCTGTTTCTCTAGCATTTTTCCATTCGTATGTAAAAAAATCTGCAGTGCTCAGCTTATTTTTTACCCAATATCTAGGTTGACTGTGGTACATTCGGTGGATTCATGTATTTGGGAACGACTTCGTTGTCATTGTTTTAAAAACTTAGAGTTCGCAATGATAGAAAAATTACTAAGTTTAATATGAAAAATACAATGTTGTCTCCGGTAAGAATTTCAGAAAGGATGAAACCAACATTCATATAACACAGTTTAAAGAAGTGCCATTTGAAAGAGCTTTTAGTTTAAGCAACAGCGGAATTTTTTGTACAATTTTGCACTACACAGTTCGTAAATTAAATTCAAAAAAGGGCTATTTCATGTATATGTATGGGCCTCTATTAGTTTCGAACTTGATGTGTAAAACAATTTGAACAAGTTTACAGCTAGTCAAGAAGTTTGGTAAAATTTCAAAAAAAAACCATATATCGATGGCAGTGACTGAAGTACTTTATTTAAAAACAGCATTATTTTAAATTAAGTTTTTCAAAAGATAGAACTGTCAAGTTATCAAAAAAATGCAGAAATACATAAACAGATTTGATTTTTTTTAAACAGCCCTCAATCTTATACATTTTTAAAAAGATTTTCAACTGTGGCTGACTATGGTGTTTTAGAATTTGGAATTTGTTGTCTTTAAAACGCAATAAACAATCAAAAACACATGTGTTAATAACCGGCCGATTTCTCGGACAAAAAACCGATACCGATTAATCGGCAAAATGGTCGATATGGTCGATTGCCGATTATCTACCGATTAATCGGTGCAACCCTACAACGAACCAAACTCGAGACCGTTTTAGCGAGTCAAGCCTTGGTTAGTTAACTTTTTCAGTCTGGGCCAGTTGTAAATGCATAAACTAAACCAAGATTTATATATTCTGCGTTATTCACCTGTCTAATGCATTGTAAGCATGTGAAAGTCATGTTATGTTTATGTTTATTTTTGACGCTTTGAAACGCTTTGCTTCAAACACCACCATTCTGAAAATTCCTGAAGAAATACCCCAAATTGAGTCTTCAGACTTACTATGAAACGATCATTTAATAGCAATAACATAGACCATATGTAGAAAACTCGGCCTCCTCCATAAAAGTTAAAAAATACTTCACTCCACATTAATGACTTAATAAGTAATATATGCGTCCCTATGTCTTGTAAGCAAGGTTGGCAAATATCATGATATTTATATAAATATCAAAATATCCGATATATATCAGATATATATCTGATATATATCATGTTCTGATATTTATTTTTGAATAAGTTGTTTATCTTAAATATTATTTAAAATATGGCCCTTTCCAGACTTGTGTGCAGTGCAGCGCATCACTTCCTCGTTTCTTACCTCTTTGCCTATAAACTAAATTCAAAAATGGCAACTCCAATTTAGTTTATCGGCATTTATCAAGCCTATTCGTCCATATCTTCAATTGCACAAGTCCAAATGATGAATACGCTTACTTGCTTTGCTTTGTCTTGTTTATTTGGTCAAATTGCATCATCAATACCTATGCAATATTGTACAACTGGTTCAGTAATGGTCCATTGCTGGCGATCAGCAACGGTAGAGTTCTGGCAACTATAACTGGACCATAAACATCATGTAACTTTATGATGGCTCATACAAGGTTATACAACTGATCCAGTAATGGTCAATTACTGCTGACCAGTAATTCAACAATGACCAGGTACTGGCAACCATGGCTCATAGTACTAGCAACTATGACTCGATCATTAACATACTTTTACTTGTTGATAACTTCGGATAATAAATGACTGCCATTCATTTGCCAGAGAGAGCAATGAATGGTCCATACAAGGTTGTAAAACTGGCCCAGCAACAGTCCAATAATGATGACCAGTATTGCAGCAATGACCGAAAACTGGCAAACATGACAGGGTCATTAAAAAAAATATGATCATATGTAAATTTAAATAAATTAAATACAAAATATTTAAAATAAAGTAAAAGTGTTCAGAGAAAAAAAATTTAAAATTTCTTATACCAATTTAAACATTGCATATTATCAGTCTTTCAGCATAGATGCGATAATTAAACTATAGGTGAAATTTTTCAAATTATATATTTCTAAAATGGATAACACTCTAGTGTGTTTTAACCAAATGACAAAGATCGGCCAATTTATGGTCCAGTGCTGGCTCAATAACAATAGCCAATTGATGTTAACCATTAACGTGCCATTACTTAGCCATTTAAAGTAAACTGAACTGGTTATTTTCTATAAACCGTAGATCTGGTGATTCATGGTTCCAGCAATGGCCCAATAACAATAGCCACGTATTGTTTACCATTCATGGGCTAGTGCTTAACCATTCAAAGGTAACTAAATACTGGCTATTTTCTGTTAACCATAGATCAACCGATGAATGGTCCTAAGTACAGGCCCAATAACAAAAGGCAAGTCCTGTTAACTATTAATATGAAGACTGAATGAAGACTGAAATAGTTATATTTAAATAAGGAAATATATGCTTCTTCTCTTTGGTGGTTGTTGTAACGTTTACTTACCTAAAAATCGATGGTCAAGCATAAATTAGCTAAGTGATGACTGATGAGGTGCATTTAAAGCCATGTCTATTCTTCGATAAAGTTTCTTAACTTCTAAATGTTGCTCTAGTTTAAAATCGACTACCAGTTTTCCAATCAGGGTTTGCCGAACTCTGAAATACGGCCAAGCAAAGGGCCCATTAATGGTAAACAGTACTTTGCTATTGTTATTGGTCCAGTACTAGAACCATTCTTCCGCCGATCTGTGGTTTACAGAATAGAGCCAATACCTTTGCAATAACATAACAATATCCAAGCATTGCAAGATACCTTTGCAATGCTTGGATATTGTTATTGGGCCATTGCTGGAACCATAAATCGGCCGATATTCGGTTTATAGAAAATAACCAGTACACTTTAGTTTAAATGACCAAGCAATGGCTCGTTAATGGCTAACATTAATTGGCTATTGTTATTAGGGCAGTACTGCAGCCATGAATTGGCCGATCTATGTCAGTTGGTTAAAATTCACTAGACTAAAATCCATTTGAGAAATACACATTTGAAAAATTTTCATCTATAGTTTACTATTTGCTTCTCAACTGAAAGACTATGATAATATTGAGAAGGTTGGTATAAGTTTTATATTGTTTTTCATTAGACATTTTTATTTTATTTTAAATTAGGAAATCAAATACAAATTGTATTTAATTTATTTAAATTTGCCTGTGATAATATTTTATGATTTTTAATGGTCCAGTCACGGCGGCCAGTACTCGCTCGTTGTTGCAATACTGGTCATCATTATTGGTCCGTTACTGGGCCAACTATTCAACCTTGTATGCGCCATTGCTGTTTTTTTTCTCTGGCCTATGAATGGCAGCCATTTATTGTCCGAAGTTATCATCCAGTAAAATTATGTTAATGCCCAAGTCATGGTTACCAGTACTCGGCCATTGCTGCATTACTGGTTGCCATTAATGGACCATTACTGAACCAGTTGTACAACCTTGTATGGGTTATGCCTAATTTTAACTACAACGGCAATAGTCGTTTTATCTCTTTGAGTTCTGTCTAAAGCGACTGCTATTTTCTTTGGATAACAAAGCATATGTTTAGCATTCATTACAATGTTTGTCATAAGATTAGTTTTGTCAGAATCTATGTCAGCTTTATGGTCTTGCCATAGCTGAACCAGGCTACCTCGATTTGGCATGCGTTTTGCAAGCAGTGGTGCGACTGTTAACAGTTTTTTCAACTTTAGGGTAGGAATAATTAATTATTTATTTTTTTATAAATATCATGATATATATCAGGGAATAAATATCATGATATATATCAATGATATATATCGGATATATATCATTGATATATATCATGCCAACCTTGCTTGTAAGTTAGTGCCTGATTAGTAATTGTTGAGACTTGAGATCAGACGCTGTCATAGCGACTGAATGCAAAGAGATTTTTTGTACATTGACGAAAAAATTTTAATTTGAACGTTTAAGTAAAATTTTAGAGTATCCAAAAATTTTTAAGAACTGAAAACAAAATATAACATTAGATACATTGTATTATAAACTATGTCGCTTGCAAAATATTTTAAATACGTATAAAAGAGACATAAGTAAAATATTAAGAATGCATGCAATATAATATTTCTTTTATAAAAAAGTTTTTGTTAAAATAAAATTTTTTCCAGAAAATAACAAAAATTCCATGACTTTCCATGACTTTCCCTGACCAAAATAAAATCCCCTGACTTTCCAGAATTCCATACCTGGTGGACACCATGTAATGGAATGGGGGTGATCGTAATCTTGTTTCATTTAATCCAACCAAAACAAAACTATGCCGTCTTTCACGAATGGAGTGACATAAAAATCTCCCTAATAAGATAAACCATGAGGAATTGCATGAGGTTGAATCAGTTAGACTTCTTGGAGTAGATATTCAAAATAACCTGAAATGGAATAAACATGTGTTCAACCTCGCTAAATCTGCAATGCAAAAATTATGATTTCTGAGTCTAAGTAAAAAGTATTTTAATCCCGATCAAATTTTGCTAATGTTCAAGTCCTTTATTCGTCCATGTATGGAATACTGCTGTCATGTTTGGGGAGGTGCTTGTCAGTCAACAATAAAATGTCTAGACTCTGTACAGAGAAAAGCAATACGGTTGATTGGTAATACCGAACTAACGGAACAGCTTGATTCACTCCAGCACAGAAAAAATGTGGCTGAATTGCCCATCTACTAAAAATAAAACTTTAGCGAGTTCTTCTCAAAAGAAATTCAAAATATCCTTCCATCGTGTGCGCAGTATAATCGACAAACCAGAGCTGCCGATCCCATCCATTTGTTGTACAAATACCTCGATGTAGAACTGTGTCCTTCCAGAACGACTGTTTTAATAGAGTGGCCAAATTGTGGAACTCAATGCCCTCCTCTGTATTTCCCGATGAATTTTCTCCTCAGGCATTTAAACAAAATGTCCATCGTCATTTAAAACAATTATTATAGTTATCCCTAGATCCTCATTCCTTCTATTTTCCTCATGTCCTTCCTTTATAGTTGACATGGTATCTTCGGATATTCAAAGAGTCTGAATAATGAATATTTCATATTTAGTGTGCTCAACATGTCTAACTAATTAATAAAAAAAATACCTGATGACTGATGACAAGTAGGCATGTTTATGCAATATTTGCCATAGGCATGTTTATGCAATATATGCCATAAGCATATATTTATGCAATTTCGACCTCGGCGTTGACTTTTATTCTGTTACTCGTGGCAGTTAAAAATATAGATAAAAATAAAAGTATAGACATATTTTTCTCAAAAAACTGGGGAAACCAGTGGACGAGAATTAAGAAATTACACCAAACCTCGTAAACGCAAATATTAACACTAAGAACAAAAACATCAAGCAACTTGCACAATTAACAGAGAACTCCTCTAGCAGTTCAATGGCAGCAAGTGCTCAGGCATATATAGCCGGCCTTTTCGGAAGGTCTGGACTAGCAATTTGTTCGGGAATACCCTATTATGATCTGGGCCGGACCAGGCTGTAATAAGGTAAATCCTGATAGGGCATTTGCATCCAGCCCCTATCAGAAAACATACCTGATTTCACTACTAGGGCGTGCCGTGTCTGTATGTATATGGGTCGAGACTCAAGATCTTTTGGGGAACACGATGGTGATGCAGATGAAAAAGATTCAAAAAGTCTTTTAAACATCTAGACGCAAATTGCAAAACAATTTTCGATGGATTAATATAGTGTTGTTGGTAAGAGATTCAAGTATATCGGTAATAATAGTCTTTGCTTTGTAATAATAGTTTTTTCATCTATCGTTCGATATTACATTTTAATCTAGTACAGATTTTTTCGTCTTTACATTTGTTAAACTTTTTGTACAAAATATTCAACATCAGTTTTGCTGTTAATAAAGAGGATAAGTCGTGTCGTGGTCACCAATATTTCAACAGCTAGTGTTGATGGTTTGATTGCATTCTTTATGTTTCGCAGTTTTTCAAAATCTATTCTAGATAATATAATTTAATTCGATAAGCGCGTTCTGAATTGGGACTACCACTCTGATAAGCTTTTCTAATATAGATTCAATAGTGTTCAATAGAGTAATTCAATTGTGTTTCACGTCAAGTTGAAGCTCAAGTTCATGCCCCATTTTGTTAATTTTCTGCTGTAAAATTGAATTTTACACGGTCGATTTATTAAAAAACCTAATCAAAAACATTTATTTCCAAAATTTTTTCTATCTAATAACCGTAATTATTTTGGTCGGATACCGGATACGGCTTTTTATTCAAATATCCTAATCCGAACCGTTAAACTCTAATCCCTAGTAGCAAATGCCGAACCAGTACCGGATCAGAATCATATAATCAGATTTTCCAATTAAGGTATGTCCTATGATTTGAGTCCCATTTTATTTGAATAAATATCATTTGGTTAAAACTTACTAGAGTATTATCCATTTTAGATATACATAGTTTGCGAAATTTCACATATACTTTAGTTATCGTTTCTCTGCGTTATGACTACGTATAGGTAAGTATAAAGTTAGAATCTTTTTATGAACATTTTTTTCTAATATATGTAGTAGTAAATTTTCTAATTTTTCTAATGTATGTTGGAGAAAATTCCCTATTTGTAATGATCCGGTCCTGGTCCGTTTCTAGTAGGGCTGCCTGATCCGGTTTGGATAGTTTGAGGCGTTACATTACTTATCAGGGCCAGTTCAGTGTGCCTGATACGGTCCCTATCAGTAGTAGGGAAAACCGCATCCGGTCCAGATCTGAGCCCTTACGTAATGCTAGTCGGGGTGTTGAGACAATTTGGTCATAACCACAACTGTGATCACTCACCAAGCATCGGGTCAACAAACTTATGAAAGGTGGATATGGTTGCACAGATAAGCCAAATGGTCGATTACGATTAATCGGCTTACTTTATCTGGGAAGAACGAGGAAGAAGAATTCTCATTTACGATAATTCCACACAGTTTTGTCTATCACCATCTTCCCCATAATTATTTTTATCATTCCGTTCTATATCCTAAACAACATATTATGTATTTCCTTACAATATCAGATACACAGGTACAAGATTTTGGTTGAAAAGAATAAAATTTAGCTTATTTTTCCAAATGCTGTTTACTTTGCATGAATGGCTGATTGCATGAATTTCAAATTGACTGATATTTTTTTAACAAAAAGTGTTGTGTAGTAGGACTTACAATATGAGTAACAACACATTGAACACTCTTAAGACCTAGGTCTCACTAAGCTTTTAAGATCCAAGGTTCTACGTCCCAATCATATCAATTCAATCTTAGGGATCTTTTGTTTGCTTTTTGAAAATCAAAATTCTACAGTCGATCAAATTACGCGCGGCGTTAATAAAAATACCCGGGTTCGAGTATGTTGAAAAAGCCAGAAATACACGGGTAGCCGGGTACTCAATAATCGATATTGGATTACTATCTATATATAAATAATAATTTTGTACTAATTTACCTTAGTACAAATTTTAGTTTGTAGGCATTAATACTGATAATCAAGACGTTTGTAATCAAAAACCAGATTAGAAACTACGATATACGTCTGTACCCATACCATACCTTAACTTTTCTAGATATATTTTATTTCTTTTTCAAATACGAGTACCCGGGTATTTCAGAAATGAAATATTCGACTACCCGGGTACTTGCAAAGTCGAGTAATTTTTATACGCCAATAGTTAGGTTACATTTGCTGCACACACTGTGAAAATGCGAACAGAATTGGCGTCGCGTAACATGATAAATAGCGCAGCTGCAAGTTGCAACAAAACTGAATTTCACCTACGCGGTTCCTTAATTCAATCTACAATATTTGGGTACACGCCGACGAATCTCTGCAAGATTTAATGGTTCTTTACCTTAAAGAAAATAAAAAAGTATGTCCAATGGCGCAGCGCAGGGAAAACAAAAGTTGTGCTAAGATTATGAAGAATTTTGTATCTGTTCTATACTTTCTCTAAGGTATTCACAATCTAACCTTAACTGTAAAGCTTCTTTAATTCTGTTAACATTTTGATTTAATGTTTAATTATGTATAGTATTCTTTATAAATATTATACAACTGTCACGACCACTAAATACGAAATTTTAATTGTAATTCACGATAAGCCAAAAAACATTTAAAATGTTCCCCATTAAAGTTGAATTATTTCTGAATAAACAATTAAGAAAATGTCATTAGGTTTTACTTAATAAAATTTTAATTCAATACAGTTAAAAAAAACCCTCGCAAAATAACCTTTTAGATAATTAAAATTATTCGACTATAAAATATATTTTTATCTATATTTTAATGCTTAGTTACAGTTGTTGTTTTTATGTCAAGAACATTAACAATAAAATCGTATGCGAATCAAATTAATTTTGTTAAAATTACAGGCTAAGGGCGTACATAAATAATGGCCTTGTACAAATTTGGTTCTTTTAAGCCGTTATACTTACGTAGCAAATTTTAAAATCCTGTTTTAAATGTACCGAATGGATGTTTGGTTGATTAGAATGATTTTAGTTAAAATTTAGTACACCAGTTATTTATTATTTGTTAAGAGATGCTTGATGATATGATTTTTTGAAAAATAAACATTTTTTAGGCAATGCCAAATGTTAACACCACGACTAATGATAAGTACCGCACCGCTTAAATTTATTATTTTTTAATTAAGTTCTGTAGAACAAGAAACGTCATTCATACTAAAAGTTTATAAGCTCCCTCATGGGCTCCCTCAGCAGGAACGGCTCATATACAACCGTATCGCACCGATTTTGAATGACCAGATCGCAGTCGAACAAGCTAGTTTCCGTCCCAATCGCAGCTGCACTGACCAACTGCTCGCTCTAACATCCTACATCGAAGCTGGGTTTCAAAAACAATTAAAAACAGGCGCAGTATTCATCGATCTCACTGCAGCATATGACACGGTCCGGCGAATTGGGATTATATTTAAGCTGTTCAATGTAATACTTTGTAACACCATCTCACGTTTAATTAACAACATGCTGAGTAATCGTGTATTCAAAGTTCATGTAAATAATTCCTGTAGTAGGTCTAAAATGCTTAACAATGGTTTGCCACAGGGTTCCGTCCTGGCGCCATTACTTTTTAATTTGTACATCCATGACATGCCTGACACAACATCAAAGAAATTTGGGTACGCGGATGACTGGACCCTGGCCACTCAAAATAAAAACATGGGTGTCTTGGAAGATTTGTTGTCAACTGACCTGGCGATAATGAATGACTATTTTCGAACGTGGAGCTTATTTCCCAATCTAAGTAAAACCGAGAGTTCTTGTTTCCACTTAAACAAACAACAAACTGGCAAAACACGAACTATCAGTGTTATTTAACGGCACTGTCATTAAATACAATCAACAGCCAAAGTACCTGGGCATTACTCTCGATAGAACTCTTTCTTTTAAGCTCCACCTAAGAGAATACGTCAAAAAAACTTAACTTGTTTCCACTTAAACAACAAACTGGCAAAACACGAACTATCAGTGTTATTTAACGGCACTGTCATTAAATACAATCAACAGCCAAAGTACCTGGGCATTACTCTCGATAGAACTCTTTCTTTTAAGCTCCACCTAAGAGAATACGTCAAAAAAAACTTAAAACGAGAAACAATATATTGCATAAACTGGCAGGCTCGACGTGGGGTGCTTCTCCAGCAACCCTCCGTACAAGTGCTCTAAGGCTGGCTGAGTACGGCGCACCAGTCTTGCTGAATAGCACACACACTAAAAAAGTTGACTGCCAGCTGCATGCCGCGATGCGTACTATAAGTGGTACTATCAGGTCCACTCCTTTACCTTGGCTCCCTGTGTTGAGCAATATCGCTCCACCTGCACTCAGACGCTCGCATGCACTCATGCGTGAACATAAAAAGGTAACCAACAACTCCACGTTACCCTTGCACGAATATTACGGTGACCACACTCGTTGTCGATTGAAGTCAAGAAAGCCTCCACATAAAACTGCCAGCAACCTGCTGGCAACTAATTTTAATATCTTGGATGCCTGGGACACCTCCTGGCATCATTACAACACAACTGGCCTTTCTATTACTAACCCGACTTCTACCCAACCTGGTTTCGATTTGCCACGTCATACCTGGACTACATTAAACCGAATAAGAACGAATCATGGACGTTGTGCTGATTCTTTCTACAAGTGGGGCATTTCAGAGTCCCCTGAGTGTGACTGCGGCGCTCCACAACAAACTATAAAACACATTGCAACTGTGTGTCTAATTCGACGTTACAATGGAAACATCTCAGACATCCATTTGGCAACTCCCGATGTAGTAGCATGGATAGACTCGCTCGATGTAAACATCTAATGTTCAAATGTACTGCCCATTGTTCAAATATTTTAATATTTTACTTTTTAATTTTTAACTAAAAGACGCGCAATCATATTGATTGTAAGCTCATTTAATTTGTATTTATGTTTTGTTTTATGTAGATTTCATATGAAAATCTATCTATTTTAAGTTTTATTTTTGTTTTTAATGTGTCACAACAAAAACCATACGCTAAATAAATAAGCTCCCTGGCGTTATATATGACATTTGATTAAAAAAAATCCATTTAAATGTATTGAATTATATATTACATTTTAAATTTTTTCAAACCCTGGTTATTCGTATAGGTTTCATCTTTATGTGTAAACCAGAGGTGAGAAAAGAACGTTCTTCGCCAAGAAGCAAACGTTTCCCATATAACGAGTGTTTTTATATATTCGTGTTCTTTTGTATTCTCATTTTAAAATAAATGAAAACAGTGAGAGAATTATTAAAACTAGGAGGGCCCGGCGTGCTTCGCTACGCTGATAAATAAAGTTTTTGCGTAGACATTTTGTTGACGTAGAAGCAATGATTTCAAAAAGTGGTAATGAGAAATGCTAGCATATAATTTTTAATTTTTCTTTTTAAATATATGAATGAAAAATAATCAAAACTCTAGCTGATCAGTTCGGATATATGAAAAATTAGCGATCAAATAAGTTAGTGATCAAATAAGCTTACTTGAAAACTTATTTGATCGCTAATTTTTCATATATCCGAACTGATCAGCTAGAGTTTTGATTATTTTTCATTCATATATTTAAAAAGAAAAATTAAAAATTATATGCTAGCATTTCTCATTACCACTTTTTGAAATCATTGCTTCTACGTCAACAAAATGTCTACGCAAAAACTTTATTTATCAGCGTAGCGAAGCACGCCGGGCCCTCCTAGTTTCAATTATTCAGTTTTTTTTCTTTTTGCTCGCAAAAATATACTTAAGTCGGATGAAATTTGTGGCACCTATTCACAAAACATTGACATCAATACCAAAACTACGTGAAAAAGCCTCAAAAATTCAACCGCGCATAACTCCGATTCAGAGTACACAAAAAATAAAAGCAGAAATAACTTTTTTCCTTTCGTCAATACCAACAAAATAACAAAATTGCAGATTTTTTAAAAATCAAAAATTTAAAAATCAACAAAAAATGTACGTTTTCAAAATAATAGTTCTCCTATAATAAAAAAAAAAGAAAAATATTACGTCTATCGACCCCTAAATCAATTCATAAACTAAATTCTCTAAACTTCAAAGGAAATGTATAAACTAACTAAGAGAAAATAAATATAAAAAAAGAAAAAAAAGTTTTAAGTTTTAAACCATTACCAAAACTACGTGAAAAAGCCTCAAAAATTCAACCGCGCATAACGCCGATTCAGAGTACACAAAAAATAAAAGCAGAAATAACTTTTTTCCTTTCGTCAATACCAACAAAATAACAAAATTGCAGATTTTTTAAAAATCAAAAATTTAAAAATCAACAAAAAATGTACGTTTTCAAAATAATAGTTCTCCTATAATAAAAAAAAAAGAAAAATATTACGTCTATCGACCCCTAAATCAATTCATAAACTAAATTCTCTAAACTTCAAAGGAAATGTATAAACTAACTAAGAGAAAATAAATATAAAAAAACAAAAAAAAGTTTTAAGTTTTAAACCATTACCAAAACTACGTGAAAAAGCCTCAAAAATTCAACCGCGCATAACGCCGATTCAGAGTACACAAAAAATAAAAGCAGAAATAACTTTTTTCCTTTCGTCAATACCAACAAAATATCAAAATTTCAGATTTTTTAAAAATCAAAAATTTAAAAATCAACAAAAAAATGTACGTTTTCAATATAATAGCCCTCCTATAATAAGAAAACAAAGAAAAATATTACGTAAATATCTTTATATCAATAAACAAAATTACGCATATAATCTCTTTTATTCCGACGACTCGACCGTCCTTCTTGAAAGATAAAAGACGACTAAAATATAAAATAAATACGACGACTGAAATGAATATAAAATAAAATATAAAAATTTTCGTTTTTGTTATTCGTTGTTCGGTTCGATAGCTAATATATAAAAAAGAAAAAAGAAAAATTTTAAAGCATTGTTTTAAAGCAAAAAGAAAGATGTATGTAAACTTATAATGCATATGTATAGAAAAAGTTTTCCGTATATAATAACTTTTTTATTTATGATCCGAAAAATCCCAAAAATCTTTAAAATCTAGGTTACACTAATATCAGTTAGCAGTGAAAATTTCAAATGAATCAAAATTCGAATAAAAAAGCCTAATGCTCCACAAAGTTTTAATCTAGCGTATTAATATATAGGATGTTTCTGTTTCTTTTTATTCTGTTTTGTTTATTCTCTATATTCGAATGGTTTAGTTAAAAACAGGAATAAAGAATTATGCGAATAGAAACGCAAATGTATTTGCGAATATATTCTTAGGATTGGGATTATTTTTTTGGGTTAAAAAAATAAAATTTTATACGTTTTTTTTGTATTAATACTTTACTAACTCGAAGTTTATATTTATTAAATCAATTTAAAATTTTATTTTTGGACTTTTATGTTATGCGGAGTTTAATACTAAGAATAATTTTAGTCTGTCTTTGGACCGAAAAACAACGAAATGTTGAACACTACTTGGCCGAGATTCAAAATTTTTACGCCGTTAAATTCTAGGGTTAGATCACTAGATTGCAAATGCATCAAAAATTTGGGTTGATAAATCATTTGGCTTATACAATGTTTTTCAAATAAAAATGAATCGTTTCATTATATTTATAAAAAAACGCAACGGATTAGCTGGAATTAAACTCAAGCATGTAATGTAATGTGATAATATATTTTGTTGTTTACGACATCGCATTTATGTTTTGTATTGGTTTTCTTTTACTTCTATAGCTAGAAGTAAACAAACACCCTCTCACCTTTCATGAAGTAAATACTAAACCCTTCGTACAAACCGAAGTCCTGACACCTCGTAGCAACTTCCTACCCTTACCACCATTTGTCAAAAGAAAATAGAGGTAGTCTTTGTAATAGAGCTTGAAAATAAAAAAAATATTTAATTCTAAATTCATTAGGTCTTTTTTAACAAGCAAAAATATCATTTTAATATAAAATAATTAATTATTTATACTAGAAGTTATTACTCATATTGAAATTTTTTTAAATATTTTATAAACATTTAAGTTAATTTTATTTAAAATAAATGACGCAGTTTTGTTTACGCCAGAGCCTTCTGGTTCCATGATTTCAAGTTTTAAAAAATTTGTTAAATTAATTAATCTAATATATTAAATAAACAATAGTCCAATTTTATTTAATTAAAACTTCAACTTGCGTCCTTTAATATGCTAATTTCGTTCCGATTTGTTATCAGGGCTATTATTTTGAAAACGTACATCGAAAAAAAAACAACTATTTTTTAAAAATCTGAAATTTTGATATATTGTTGGCATTGACGAAAGGAAAAAAGTCATTTCTGCTTTTATTTTTTGTGTACTCTAAATCGGAGTTATGCGCGGTTGAATTTTTGAGGCTTTTTCAAGTAGTTTTGGTAATGGTGTCAATGTTTTGTTAATAGATCCCATAAATTTCATGTGATTTACGTATGTTTTTGCACATAGGGAGAAAAATTATTGAATAATCGAAATATGTAAGTTGGAAATTAATAATTTTTCTCTTTTCCGCTAGGCGGCGCGTTAAACCTTGCTTTACTTCAAAGCTCATATCTCAAAGTCTTTTTTTTTTTGTTTTTCACAAATTTTAAAGTAAACATATGCAGCTATGAAATTGAGTAATAAAAAGTCAGCAATTTATTATGGATTTTTTCTTACGATTTTTTAAAGTTTGGTATATGAAAAATTCACATGTGTTTTTTTATTAAGTTAATAATCCTGTACTAAATGAGGATCTAATAAATTACACATTTCATATTTTAACACCTGCAATAAATTTGAACCATTTTCTGTGCGGTTAAATGGTTAAAAACTTATTAAAAATTAATTTAAGTTAAGTGGTAAAATAAAGAAATTTAAATTATTAAAAGGGTGTGTAAAATGTTTATTCATTTTAAAAAAATGTCTATTCGGCCCCTTTTTACTAATTAAAATCTCATTAGACTCATAATTTTAACATTTAAAATTTCTAATGACGCCCACAAGCGGTTTTTGGAACAAATTATACTTGCATCCAATCAAAATATATTAAATTGTACCTACCTAATTTTACCTGATTCTACCTATGTCAAAACTATTTAAAAGGTATATATATTGATGTGATTGCCTTATATCAATTTTATTCAAAAATATTTAGAAGACATAACGTTTAGAAAAGATAATAATAGAAATGCCTTTCAAATTGTGCAGTAACTTGTACGGTCTCAAAAATCATAAGCGGACATCAAAAAATGTGAAACTGGTCACACCAGCTGTTATTCAAAAATCTGCGAACCTAAATTTTACTTTGCGTGATGACCAGTTTATATGTGAAAAGCAGAGTCCACCTCTGTTTAATAATATTTTTTATTTAAATATACGAACTGTTATAATTAAACAGGTTTAGAAAATAATATGTATATACTGTATATAAATGATCTATGTTTAAAATCACATATATTTTATAATCAATACTTTAATAATCTATGTATTAAATCCTATATATTTTGTAAACAAAAATTGAAATAAATATAATTGAAATTTAACCATTCGAGTTACAACTGTTTGAGTTAGAACTGTTTCATTGGTGATCCCGATTAAAAAATTTTAAAGTAAATTTAAATTTATTAATTTTCAAAATAAATTTTTGAAAAAAATCAAATTTTAGTTGATCGCAACGAAATCGAGTGTTTTCACATTAAAAAATAATTTAATAAAATTAAAGTTTACAGTGAATCAGTTTAATCAACTCAAAAAATAATATTTTAAAAAAATAACTCAAATAATATTAACATTAAAATACAAGTTGTGAATAGAACAGTTAAAGAAAAAATTTGAAGTGAAAACAAACAAAAAATAATATATATACAAAAATCCAAAATTGTATGAACATTACTAAACAATAATACAGAGTAAAACAACGTCTTTTTTCACTTCAAAAATTTTTTACTGTAACACCAAATATTTTCTGTCTCTAAGAGACCTTCTTCTTGGGTTAATTGTTTTCTAAGCTCAGTTTAGAAAACAATTAACCCAAGAAGAAGGTCTCTTAGAGACAGAAAATATTTGGTGTTACAGTAAAAAATTTTTGAAGTGAAAAAAGACGTTGTTTTACTCTGTATTATTGCAATCACTTCAAGTAGTTCACACAAGAAAATTATATAATTACTAAACAAGTTGCGAATAAAACAGTTAAAAAGTTAAAGTGGAAACCAAAAAAAACAATCCATAATTTATTATAACATATATGGTTTCCTACAAAATAAAATTTTGAAAATAACATACAATAAATTTTCAAAATATTTTACTAAAGCATCCATCATTCCGGTTGGAGTAAATAAAATAAAAATACTGATTACAACAACTACAAAAAATCAAAATTTCATCATCATTCAGAGATAAACAGCAACAGTTAAATCAACATAATCAGAAGGCAATTAATTCATAATACGGGAATAGGAGAAAAATAAGGCAATTTTTTTTTTTTAGCGTATGGTTTTTTTTGTGACACATTAAAAAATTAAACTTAAAAATAGGTAGACTCCTCTATGAAATCTACCTAAAACAATACATGGATACACATTAAATGAACTTACAATCGATTTGATTGCGTGTCTTTTAAGTAAATTAAAAAGTAAAATATTTGAACATTGGGCAGTACATTTGAACATTAGATGTTTACATCGAGCGAGTCTATCCATGCTACTACATCGGGAGTTGCCAAATGGATGTCTGAGATGTTGCCATTGTAACGTCGAATTGGACACACAGTTGCAATGTGTTTTATAGTTTGTTGTGGAGCGCCGCAGTCACACTCAGGGGACTCTGAAATGCCCCACTTGTAGAAAGAATCAGCACAACGTCCATGGTTCGTTCTTATTCGGTTTAATGTAGTCCAGGTATGACGTGGCAAATCGAAACCAGGTTGGGTAGAAGTCGGGTTAGTAATAGAAAGGCCAGTTGTGTTGTAATGTTGCCAGGAGGTGTCCCAGGCGGGACAAAAGGGCGGCATTAAGCTGAGAGAGTCAGCCACGATGTTCTGGGAACCCCTTGCAGTATTGGATATCAAAATCGCACGCATCGCACGCAAAACGCATGTTCCGTTCCATCGCCAAATTTTTAAAACAGCACACTTCCTATCCCAGAGCTGTAACCAGTGAGTTTTATTGATTTGAAACCTTGTTGTGCTTCTGTACTCCAAAGAAATTTGCAATCTTTCTTTAGCAGCTTTGTTAGGCTTGAAGATGAAGTAGAATAATTAGCAATAAAACGTCTGAATCAAACAGAATCATCAAAGAATTATCAGATTTATTTCACTGTTTTGGAAACGGGAAAACCTATGATGACTTTTACTTTGATATAATATAATAAGGCAATTAATTCATAATACAGGAATAGGATAAAGACGACATCAATCTACAAAAATTTGAGTATTACCTTTTTTTTTAACATCCACAATAATTTTTTTTCATGAATGATAATAGTATTAGTATTACTTTTAATTTTATTAAATTTTTTTATTTTGAATTATAAATAAATAAATAAATATTTTTCTTGCAATAATTCACAAAACATTTACAGGGATTTTATAACATTTTGCTTATTTAAATAATATATTTTTCTTTGATTTATTTGGCAAATTTAAAACGAAATTTATTACAAATTTATTACTTAAAATTTTTACAATTTATATAAATAACGCGTAACGGTTTAAAAATAAAATGACTGACGGAGAAGAAACACAAAAACTTGAAACACCACTAGAGCTGCAAGCAGCTTCTGTTAAATATCGATTAACCTTGCCACCATACTGCGCGATAAGCCCACAAACATGGTTTATTTTGGTGGAATCGACATTTGTTATAAACAACATCAGAAGTGATGACATTAAATATCACTATGTTCTAACAGCCTTACCAGAAGCGATACTATTGCGAAATAGAGACCTTGTTTATAATCCACCGACTAGTCAGAAATATGAATATGTTAAATCCCTTATTTTAGCTAGACATTCGGAAGGCGAGCATCACAAGATAAAAAAGATGCTAGATGGTGTCGAAATGGGTGATGATACACCGTCTCAATACTATCGGCGATTGGAGAGTATAGCGGGTACACCAAAAGCGCTCAACAAAGAATTAATTAAAGAGATTTGGCTTAACGGACTACCTGAAAGTACTAAAGCAATTCTTGTCGCAACCAGTCAAGATGATATAACTAACATGCAAATAACTGCAGACAAAATTTTTGAAGTATCACGACCCACACAAATATGCGCATTACAAAAGAATTCTAGTGAAAGTTTATTGGAAAGTAAAATTGGACAACTGCAAAATCAAGTAGAGAAATTAACTTTAACTGTAGCGAGTTTGGCCTCATTTGGATCACGGTCTAATGAAAGATTGAATAGAAACCGTAGTTTATCGAAAAATAGAAACCGTAGTTCATCACGTGATAAATATAAATACAGAAGTCCAAGTCAAGTAAGAAGATTTCCGATATGTTTTTACCACTATAAATTTACAGATAGAGCCCAAAAATGCCAAAAGCCTTGTGAATATAAGTCACAAATTGATTCAAAAAACTGATCGAGCACTCACTGTCAGCGGCCGACAGTGGGGAAGCATTTTCGCGCCGAATATTTATAAAATGTAAATTAAATAAATTAGTTTTTTTAGTAGACTCAGGCTCAGATATTTCTGTTTTACCCATTAGTAAATTTTCAAATTTAAAAAATAAAAAATCAAGCATTATCCTAACAGCAGCGAACAACACTGCAATACAAACATATGGTTCAAAGTTATTGCAACTAAATTTTGGTTTACGCAGGAACCTTTCACATATTTTTACAATTGCAGCTGTTGATCACCCTATTATAGGAGTCGATTTTTTATCCAAATTTAATCTGTACATTGATCTTAAAAATAAAAGATTGATAGATGCGAAAACTAATCTACAAGTCAATTGTGTGTCAGCAATGGTTAATACACAACAGCTTAAACTATCAAATATCAATACCAACAATGAATATACAAATATATTGAATGAATTTCCGAACCTTACGGCTCCACCAGATTTTAATGCGCCTATCAAACATAATGTTTATCATTACATCAATACAAACGGAAACCTACCAGCTACCAAGCCTCGTCGTTTAACGAACGATAAACTTAAAGTTGCGAAAGCTGAGTTTCAATATATGTTAGATACGGGCATTTGTCAATCATCTTCTTCACCAGTCTCTTCTTCCTTGCATCTTGTAAAAAAGAAAGACAATGATGATTGGAGACCATGTGGGGATTACCGCATGTTAAATGCAGCAACGGTACCCGACCGTTATCCCGTGCCTCATATACACGATTTCACTTCACAACTGAATGGTTGTAAAGTATTTTCAAAAGTAGATCTTGTACGTGCTTACCATAACATACCAATAGCTTCAGAGCATATACACAAAACAGCTCTCACTACGCCATTTGGGTTGTATGAATTTTTAAGAATGCCTTTTGGTTTGAGGAATGCCGCACAGACATTCCAAAGGTTTATAAACAACATATTACAAGGTCTAGATTTTTGTCAAGCATACATTGATGACATCCTAGTATATAGCAAAAATGACACCGAGCACAAGGAACATTTACGCATTCTGTTTAAAAAATTATCGGATTATGACCTTAGAATAAAAGCTGCAAAATGCGAATTTGGAAAAAATTCAATAATTTTTCTAGCACATAAAATCACAGAATTCGGTATTTCACCATCTTCTGAACGGGTTGAAGCAATTGTTTGTTTAAAACCACCAACAACTGTAAAGCAAACACAAAAATTTTTAGGCATGATTAATTTTTATCATAGATTTATACCAAATCTAGCGGAAATTTTAGCACCTTTACATAATTATTTAACCAAAATAAGCAAGAATAGCAGAGCAAAGCAACAATTTGTGTGGACTGAAATATGCAACGCTGCGTTTGAAAAAGCAAAACAGATTTTGGCAGCCAGTTCAATGTTGGTTCATCCAATCGAAAATGCTAAACTTAGCATCGCAACAGATAGCTCCGAAATAGCAATGGGAAGTGTTCTACAGCAATATAGCAGTATTAAGGAGATATGGGAACCTTTAGGTTTTTTTTCCAGAGAACTGCAGCCAGCTGAAATAAAGTATTCCACATTTGATAGGGAACTTTTGGCAATCTACAGTGCGATTAAGCATTTTCGACATGCAGTCGAAGGTCGAAATTTTTACGTGTTGACTGATCACAAACCCTTAGTCACGGCCATATGTTCTAAAACAGATAGAAGTCCACGTCAAACCAGACATATGGAGTACATTGCTCAGTTTACGACTGACATTCGGCATATTGCGGGACGTGATAATATTGTAGCAGATTATCTATCGCGACCTAATGATATTTTTGAAATCAGACAAACTGGTATTGACCTAAAACAGCTTATGCTATTGCAAGAAAACGATACAGAGTTAAAATGTTTATTGAAAAAACGTAACAACTCAAAAATAAGTTTTCGTCAATTAGATTTTGAAAATGAAAATAAAATATGGTGTGAAGTTTCAACTAATAAATACCGCCCATATTTACCTCAAGAAATGCGTAGAGAAATTTTTACAAAATTGCACAACCTTTTACACCCAGGAATTAGAGCAACACGAAAGTTAATATCATCACGCTATTTTTGGCCAAGAATGAACACAGAAATCGGAATGTGGACAAAAAGCTGTATAAGCTGTCAGAAAGCAAAAGTTATAAGGCATACTAAATCTCCTACTATGACTTTTGACACACCACAAGCAAGATTTGAACATATACATATGGATCTTGCAGGTCCTCTGCCAAGATGCCATGAGTACGTATACCTACTAACAATAATTGATAGGTTTACAAGATGGCCAGAAGCGTTTCCTATAATAGACTGTTCAGCAACAACAGTAGCAAAAACATTTATAAATCAATACATATGCAGATTTGGCTGTCCTCTAACGATCACTACTGATCAAGGAGCACAGTTTGAATCAAACCTGTTCAAAGAGATGGCAAAACTATTAGGTACAAATCATATCCACACATCAGTCTATCATCCCCAGAGTAATGGAATGATAGAAAATTTTCACCGACCTTTAAAAAACGCCTTGAGAGCAAGATGTAATACAGCTAATTGGGTAGATGAACTACCACTTGTTTTATTAGGTATGAGGACAACTATAAAACAAGATATTGGATTATCACCAGCTGATCTGCTGTATGGTCAAGCATTAAAGGTACCAGGAGAAATGCTATGCAATAGTTCTAAGAATTCAGAAATAGATACATCGGAATTCGTAAGCAATTTAAGGAACCATATGAGAAATTTGGAAGCAACACCTCCAAGAGAAAACAACAATCAATATAGTTACGTTCCTAGAGATTTGTCCACTTGTAAACAAGTATTTGTTAGGGTTGATAGAATAAAACGCAGTCTGGAAAACCCTTACGAAGGACCATTTGAAATACTGAAACGACTCCGAAAAACATTCATAATAAACATTAACGGAAAAACTCAAGCCATTTCCATTGATAGATTGAAACCGGCATATACCATAGACGAAATAGTAAAACGTTCAGATCCATTTATAACGAAAACAAAAAATAAAATTAGGTTTAATTGTTAAAACATTATTATTATTATTTTTTTTAGATTTTTGTTTCAAATTTTCTGTTTCTTCGTCTTCTTCTCATAATTCTTCATAAAATTTGAACTAAAAGGGGGGTTATGCAGAGTCCACCTCTGTTTAATAATATTTTTTATTTAAATATACGAATTGTTATAATTAAACAGGTTTAGAAAATAATATGTATATACTGTATATAAATGATCTATGTTTAAAATCACATATATTTTATAATCAATACTTTAATAATCTATGTATTAAATCCTATATATTTTGTAATCAAAAATTGAAATAAATATTATTGAAATTTAACCATTCGAGTTACAACTGTTTGAGTTAGAACTGTTTCAGAAACATGTCGCACTTATATCTATAAAAATAAGGTAAATTTAATTATTTTATTGAAATGAATAAAAATTCATATGCAACTAATATTTTCTATACAGCAGCTTTCATGTTCGGAAGCTATCGATATTGAAATTATTTCTATAAATCAGGATGTTGAAAATGATCCAACGAACGAAAATATTAAAATACCTCCAGAATCTTAAGATCCATCACCAGTTTCGGTTGATACTATATCTCCACCAGTTCTTGAACTACTTAATGACACTTTAGAATATATTAACAATGTTCTGGGAAGGTTAGCCGTATCTCCTATCAAGAACATATTACAACAGGAAGTTATAAAAAAATTGCAAGTGTCACATCGGCAATAAGTCAAAGAATATTTCAAGTAGATTCAGTTAAAGTGTTATCACCAAAGAAGGAATGTGAATATACATCACGGCTAATGAACCTTAAAAAGGAATTTAAAGATGCCAGCTCTAAATCAAAACAAGTGTTTTTGTTGACAACTCTACCACGTAAATTTTGGTCAAATCAACGTATCGAGAATACTCAATGATAACGCAAAATGAGATACAAGCTGCACATTTCAATAAAGTTCAAGCCACAATCCACCCAATCGTAGTTTACTACAAATCATGTAATGATAAACTAGAGGTCTTATCTTTTGTCATTATATCTGATCATTTAATGCATAACACAGTTGCAGTTCATAAATACCAGAAAAGGTGTATTGAATTCATTGAAAAACAGCAAGAAATATATCCATCAAGAGTATCAAAAAAATTTCATATTTTACTGATGGTTCAGCAGCTCAATATAAAAATAAGAAGAATTTCATAAATCTCTGCAAATATTGATGATTTTAAAATACCTGCAGAATGGCATTTCTTTGCAACTGCCCACGGAAAGGATCCATCCGATGGTATTGGAGGAACACTTAAAAGAGAAGCCCGAAGAGCTTAGCTTAGAGGAGTAAAAATATCAACAGCAAGGGAATTATTTGAATGGGCGGATATTTGATCGAAAAAAACCAACCACGTTATGAAGTTTTCATATGTGTCTTCAGGAGATATCGAACTACAGGAGCAATTTCTTTCAATGCGGTTTTCGGACATTAAAACTATAAGTGGAACTCAAGGATTCCACTGTTTTTTAACCGGATAACACTACACCTGATAAAATAATTGCCAAAATGTTTTCTTTTTCTGATAATCATAAATATTTCAATTTAAAGGCAAAAAGAATTATATAAATTAATTTTTTAATGTATTTATTTATAATATTGATTAAATTATAATGTTTATAGAAAAAATGTTTTTTTAATGTTTTTTTCTAATGTTAGTGTTGGTGATGTTGAAATTATAACAAAATCTTCGATCATTGGGATCTCCTATTCTTATTCTGAATAAAAACCTGTTTCTCAATCAGAAATACACAGAAAATGGTTCAAATTTATTGCAGGTGTTAAAATATGAAAAGTTTAATTTATTAAATCCACATTTAGTACAGGATTATTAACTTAATAAAAAAACACATGTGAATTTTTCATATACGAAACTTTAAAAAATCGTAAGAAAAAATCCATATTGAATTGCTGACTTTTTATTTCTCAATTTCATAGCTGCATATGTTTACTTTAAAATTTGTGAAAAACAAAAAAAGTGACTTTTTGAGATATGAGCTTTGAAGTAAAGCAAGGTTTAACGCGCCGCCTAGCGGAAAAGAGAAAAATTATTAATTTCCAACTTACATATTTCGATTATTCAATGATTTTTCTCCCTATGTGCAAAAATATACGTAAATCACATGAAATTTATGGAATCTATTAACAAAACATTGACACCATTACCAAAACTACGTGAAAAAGCCTCAAAAATTCAAACGCGCATAACTCCGATTCAGAGTACACAAAAAATAAAAGCAGAAATTGCTTTTTTCCTTTTGTCAATGCCAACAATATATCAGAATTTCAGATTTTTTAAAAATCAAAAATTTTAAAAATCAACAAAAAAATGTACGTTTTCAAATAATAGCCCATCAATTATCATACATAAACTAAATAATATTGGTGCGTGCGTTTTGACTGAAGTAACTGAAAAAACAACAACAATTGCATATAATTTTTCATTTGTTTCAGTTGCTTCACTCAAAACGAACATGAATATCGATTGATATCGTCCTCAAATCGCAGTTTTTCGTTTTTAATCAACAAGGCAAATAGTAAAAAAAACTAAGAAAATGTTATGATTATAAAGCGAATAGGAAGAATAAAAGAAATAAAATAAAAACGACAGATATTTTAAAACACGAGTGCTGGAGAATATAAAACATTCGAATGAAAACATTTCTCTTATTTCTATTCTTTATATATTCGTATTCTTTCCTTAATAAAAATATTGCGACGCTGATGCATAGGCTGACTTCACCACAGCTCTGGAAACATAGTGTTCTGGATATATAATGAGCTAATATCCATAAAATACTTTAATTAAAAGCTAACCAATATTATGGACTTCGTAGTTCTAATAATAAAAATATTAAAGCAGGCAGTAGTATCCCAACAAACATAAATTCTGTTGTACGAGAAAAAGTAAAAAAAATTTTATCGGAAGTGACAAAGCGGAAGTAAGGATGCAGAACTGTTGTAAACCGTACTAAATGTGTATGTACCAAATTTCATCCAACTCGATTATCAGGTACAGAAGTTATTGAGCTTCCAAAATAACAGGTGCTTGGATGACACCAAAATTTTTTTTTTTACCGGAAGTAAAAAACCGGAAGTTGGGATGCAGAATTTTTGTAAATCATACTAATTGCTTATGTATAAAGTTTCATCCAATTCAATTATCAGGTACAGATGTTATTGAGCTTAAAAAAAAACAGGTGTATGGGACACCCCCCACCACTTTGTTCACTATCGCTCAAAAACTAATCAGTTCTTTGCCATACATGTTTGCATTTTTTTCCAAAGTGTCATCAAAATTGGTTCACGAACGAATGCGATGTACTCCCAACAAACATTGAAAAAATGATGACACAGTAAATAGGTGTTCGGGAGACCCCGTACCACTTATCCCAATATTGTCCAAAAACTAATCAGTTCCTTGTCATTTAAGTTTCCACCTTTTTCCAAAGTGTCATTAGAATTGATTTATGAATGAAGTCTGTATGCTCCCAACAAACTTTAAAAACAAAGTGTGAAAAGTCAGCAGTTGTATGGTAGACCCCCCGCCACTTTGATCAATGTGTCCCAAAAGATGATAATTATCTTTTCACACTAATTGGAACCCTATTCCATAAGTTTCATCATAATCACTTCATTATTGTAGGCTGTAGTGTGCATAAAGACACTGAAAAAACTTAAAAAAAAGTACAAAAATTTTTTTTTTACCGGAAGTGAAAAACCGGAAGTTGGGATGCAGAACTATTTTAAACCGTACTACATACTCATGTATCAAGTTTCATCCAATTCGCTTATCAGGTACAGAAGTTATAGAGCTTTAAAAAAACAGGTGCTTCAGGGACCCCCCCACCACTTTGTTCACTATCGCTCAAAAACTAATCAGTTCTTTGCCATACATGTTTGCATCTTTTTCCAAAGTGTCATCAAAATTCGTTCACGAACGAATGCTGTGTGCTCCCAACAAACATTGAAAAAAGTGTGACACATTAAACAGGAGTTCGGGAGGACCCCCACCACTTATTCCATTATTTTCCAAAAACTAATCAGTTCTTTGTTACTTAAGTCTCCATCTTTTTCCAAAGTGTCATTAAAATAAATTAATGAACGAAGTCTGTATGCTCCCAACAAACTTAAAAAACAAAGTGTGAAAAGTCAGCATTTGTATGGTAGACCCCCCACCACTTTGATCAATGTGTCCCAAAACATGATAATTAGCTTTTCACACTTATTGGAACCCTATTCCATAAGTTTCATCATAATCACTTCATTATTGTAGGCTGTAGTGTGCATAAAGACACTGACAAAACTTCATAAAAGTACAAAAAAAATTTTTTTACCGGAAGTGAAAAACCGGAAGTTGGGATGCAGAACTATTTTAAACCGTACTACATACTCATGTACCAAGTTTCATCCAATTCGCTTATCAGGTACAGAAGTTAAAGAGCTTTCAAAAAACAGGTGCTCCAGGGACCCCCCACCACTTTGTTCACTATCGCTCAAAAACTAATCAGTTCTTTGCCATACATGTTTGCATCTTTTTCCAAAGTGTCATCAAAATTCGTTCACGAACGAATGCTGTGTGCTCCCAACAAACATTGAAAAAAGTGTGACACATTAAACAGGTGTTCGGGAGGACCCCCACCACTTATTCCGATATTATCCAAAAACTAATCAGTTCTTTGTTACTTAGGTCTCCATCTTTTTCTAAAGTTTCATTAAAATAAATTAACGAATGAAGTCTGTATGCTCCCAACAAACTTAAAAAACAAAGTGTGAAAAGTCAGCATTTGTATGGTAGACCCCCCACCACTTTGATCAATGTGTCCCAAAACATGATAATTATCTTTTCACACTAATTGGAACCCTATTCCATAAATTTCATCATAATCACTTCATTATTGTGGGCTGTAGTGTGCATAAAGACACTGAAAAAACTTCAAAAAAGTACAAAAAAAATTTTTTTACCGGAAGTGAAAAACCGGAAGTTGGGATTCAGAACTATTTTAAACCGTACTACATACTCATGTACCAAGTTTCATCCAATTCGCTTATCAGGTACAGAAGTTATAGAGCTTTCAAAAAAAACAGGTGCTCCAGGGACCCCCCACCACTTTGTTCACTATCGCTCAAAAACTAATCAATTCTTTGTCATACATGTTTGCGTCTTTTTCCAAAGTGTCATCAAAATTCATTCACGAATGAATGTTTTATGCTCCCAACAAACTTAAAAACTTTGTGGAAAAAACCACCTGTTGTATGGTGGACCCCCCCAACCCTTTATCCAATGTGCTCCAAAAGCTGATAAAATCTTTCTCATGTTATTTAAGAGCTTTTCGCAACGTTTCATGAAAATCGATCGGTAATTGTAGGCTACAGTAGGGATAAAAACCTGAAAAAAAAACTTTTTAACCGGAAGTGACAAACCGGAAGTTGGTATGCAGAAATATTGGAAACAGTACTAAAACCTTATATACCAAGTTTCAATAAGATCATAGCCCGAGATCAGAAGTTATTCAAGATTTAAACTTAGAGGTGTTCGGGAGACCCCCCGCCATTTTGTCCAAATTTGAAATGAATCCAGATCTTCCATTTTCAAGTGAACCTGTATCATTTGCCAAAGTTTCATCAAGATCCTATGCAGAAAACTCAACCACCCACCCACCCACACACAGACGTACACCAAATTTTTTTTTGGCTATTTAGATAGAGGATGGTCCAAAACAAAAGATAAAATAAAATTTGGGGTATGTAAGATTTTTTTTTTTCACGATAGATTGCATTACTTCACACAATTTAAAATTGTGGTGAAGTAAAAAAGGAATAAATGCGATTGGATTTTCAAAACATTCTTAAATATTCGTTCGAAGAACGTTTCTTTCTCATCTCTGGTGTAAACTACAAAAACCTAACATTTGTACGATACATGCTAATCGTATAATGTGTGACAGAAAATCAATCCATCAAATGTTACGGTCGGTAATCGGTATATATGTTAAAAAAATGCGATAAATATGAAAATTATATAATTTTCTTGTGTGAACTACTTGAAGTGATTGCAATAATACAGAGTAAAACAACGTCTTTTTTCACTTCAAAAACTTTTTATTGTAACACCAAATATTTTCTGTCTCTAAGAGACCTTCTTCTTGGGTTAATAAGTTTACTAAACTAGACTAGTTTAGAAAACAATTAACCCAAAAAGAAGGTCTCTTAGAGACAGAAAATATTTGGTGTTACAATAAAAAGTTTTTGAAGTGAAAAAAGACGTTCTTTTACTCTGTATTATATAAATATGAAGTTGAATATTATGGGTGTGTCTCTCTTGCAACAACACTGCTCGATATTTACAGATAAATGAAAAAAAAATCTGATACAGCTATCTGTTTATTCTACACATCAGCTTTGATAGAGAATCTCAGTCAAGACAACAATGACTTGATTAATTTTGAAGAATAAACTGAACAATTTGTGCTAGTGGTGATTTTTGCTCGAGTAAGTGTTTTCCAAGCTTCAACTGTTTCAAACCATTAAATCATGTTTCTGATAAAGCTGTGAGGCGAATTTTCATTGTTAATTCAGACAAAACATCGCATCTTTTTAATGAGTTTATGATAGGGATTTATATATACTAAAGAACCCTGTTAAGGGTGTTGAGTTACGTGGTAGTTTAGTAGTTGGACTTTGAACTCGGCGAATCCAGACTGATGGACTGATCACCTATACATAAATAACAATCGACTTAATTTAGCCTTGAACAAAACTCAACCAGAAAATTGATAGAATTGTTAAAACAGGTTAGAGCGACACTTGAGGAAAAAATAAGAAAATTAAGCTAATCAATTTTAAGTTGATTGTTTTCTTTTGTCTCTCTCTGGTGGAAACATTGCGTAAACATCTATAATAATTTCGGGGCGGACCTGTTCAGTAAAATCTTCTATCGAAAATGTCTGCTATTCTTCTACATTTTGTATGAAATTTTATTTTCAGGTTATAAAATTTCATACAAAAAATAGAAGAATAGCATAAACTTTCGATAGAATATTTTACTGAATAGGCCCCAACAACTTATTTGTAATAAAGAAATTATTCCGGTTTTTATAAAAGCCGTTAACAAAAAAGTGTAAAATGTTTTTTGATCTATTCATTTATTCAGATTTGTTATTTAATATTTAAAGACATAATCCATAAACATTTAAGAAGCAAAAAAAAATTAAGTTTTAGGGCAATGATACATGTAAAAGAAATATCTTTCAGACATAAAAAATTTCGCATTTAATTGGTTTAGGGGCGGTAACATTTTTTAAATTTCAAAAAAATATTTTTGACTGAAAGACAGAAAAAATATCTGTAAGATATAAAAACATAACCTAAAAAGATATTTTTTGCTTGACAGTTAAAACTGATTAACTGAAAAATTGATTTTAAAAGTAAGTTTTACCAATAATCAATTACAATTAACTTAATTTGATGATTTAGCTACAATTAAAATAATTTGTTTACTTATTCATGTAGATTTAGATTAGGCGATAATCGCAACAAAAAAATAATAATTTGGTCCAATGTGAAAATGCCTAAATCTATATGAATAAGTACACAAATTATTTTAATGGTAATTAAATAATCAAATTAAGTTAATTGTAATTGATTATTGGTAAAACTTACTTTTAAAATCAATTTTTCAGTTAATCAGTTTTAACTGTCAAGCAAAAAATATCTTTTTAGGTTATGTTTTTATATCTTACAGATATTTTTTCTGTCTTTCAGTCAAAAATATTTTTCTGAAATTTAAAAAATGTTACCGCCCCTCAACCAAATAAATGCGAAATTTTTTATGTCTGAAAGATATTTCTTTTACATGTATCATCGCCCTTATTGTTTATTATATTCGATGAGAAAATAGTAGATTCTTGTATGAGCTTAGAATGAAGGCAATTCTTTACGAGGATGAAGTTTCCCGGAACGAGCGTAGCGAGTAGAGGGAATCATCCGAGTGAAGAATTGCCATCATCCTATGCGAATACAAGATGCTATTTTATTCACGACTACAAAATATTTCAATTAATTTCCAGTTTTCCTGCTAAAGTTTTTATCAACATATTGAAATACATATGTAAATCATTAGTCCAGTAAATAAAGGTTAAAAGGTCGCAAAAATCCTGTCGCGGACGGGACCTGGTGGAAATTGTTGGTCTTACCGAGTACTTTGACGTGAGAAAAATTACCTTGGGGTTCCGACCCTGTGAGCCTGGAAAATGGCCCTCAAAGTGTCAGAAGTAGTTTCCGGGCCATATCTCCGGAAATATGGCAGTTAGGGTATTCCTGTTTAGCCAGAAATGAAGGTGAGCTAATTATCTACAGAAATTGTCCTATTCATTTTTATCATAAACCCGATAGTTTTCGAGATAACGGACTCGAACCTTGTCCTGCATTTTTCTCTTCATCATGGAGCCAGAACGCCGCTTTACACGTATTTACTAAGGAGCGGCGGACAAATTAGCGGATAACTCGGTCAAAATTCAATATTTTTCGATGATTCAAAATTCATGTGAAAGAGAAAACCCGTACCTGTCACATCCTGTGATAAAATTCCTGTTATCACGTTTGTAAGCGAGTGCAAACGGCGGTCAAAGTTTCTTTTTATCCGGTTTTCTGACGCTGTTTTAAATTTATTCATATTTTTTTTAAAAATTGTGTTTTTATATGTTTCTTTCTTGATTATTGTACCTGGGGGGGTCTTGAAATATCTCAGAAAGTTTGCCACAGTGGCTTTCTCGCACTTTTAAACAAAAGGGAATTTATTAATTTCCATTTTGAGGACTTTCATGGAGTTTCGGAAAGTCCGCGGAAAATCATTAATAAAAGATTTATTGTCTATTGAAGTGCCTCATAAGTTACACCAATTTGTAGCTTAGAATGTCTAGTTTCCGATCGTATTTTCCAAATTGTTTAGAAATTTCCAGGGATCTTTAAAAGTTGATTTTACGCCCACACGGGAAAAAACTGGCCAAATTTTTGGCGCTAGCCGAGATTTGCACCCACATTAAGTCCAAAATAGCTTACGTCCGCGCATCATATACTATTTTTTATTCGCCGCAAGCAAAATATTTTAAAATTTTTTGTTTATTCTAAATTAAAATTATAAATTTCATAAATTTTAAAATAAAAATATGTGGAACAAGTAACCTTTGACAAAATATTTATTATTTTTTCCAAATTATTGTGTAGCTATGACAACAAATGTTAACAACTATTTTAATTGGAGAATGAATTGAATTGAATTTAAGGGTTGCTTTGATAAAAAATTTTATTTTTCATAGAATTTAAACAAATACAAATGCTTTTTACTTTTTTGGTCGGAGCTATGACAACAAAATAAACAGTTGAAAAGTGATACTTTAAGGCCACAAATCACAGTAATAAAGTAACATTTTAATATGTAGGCGAATAAGAAAACATTTTGTAGACCATTTGGTTGCTGAAAATTTTCTGTTTTATTGGAAATCAATATTTACAAAAAAAAAATCTGGACAAAAAGTGGACTTTTGGTACTATTTGAAAATTATTAGGTGCTGTTTAAAAGTTAGAGTTGCTGTTTCAATTTTTGGAGCAAGGGTAAGGAACAGTTAATCTCTTTGATTGTCCCAGAGGTAAATTTGTTGAGCATTACAATGCTGGAACAACTTAATCATAAATGAGTGCAAGTTGAAGTTTGAAAAATTATAAAAGTGCTTGAACATGAAGATGAGCTGAACGAATCTTGGTGGACGCCAGCGTCCAGCAAAATTTTCCAACTCGTTTTGATTCCAATGTTTATTTTCAAGGGCCCGAATGAACGGAGTGCAAGCTGAAGTGCGTTAAGTTATGAAAGTGCTTGAAAAGGAAGATGAACTTGAAGAATCTTTTCTGACGCCGGCGTCTACTCGTTAGAAGCAACTTTAATCTCCGAGTCAAGGATTCACATGTGTTTACATTCGTTATGTGACCTTTATTTATTATGTTATGTGACCTTTATTTGTTATTTTCCTTCTCAATATTTGCACGGCGACTGATCCTTCCTATGCTCCTATATGGCCACGATAATTTCGCAAATACAACGAGGAAGCCATTGTCATTTGCAGGTCAAAATTTTCAGGCCAAAAGATGGAGCTGTGGGTATTTCCAAGACCTCAGTTCTTGATGAGAATCTGACGCTTTTTCATGGTCTCAAATTTGACAATTTTTCACTACCCGTTATTGCAAAAAGTATCAATGTTGCGAAAAAAATGAATAGGACAATTTCTGTAGATAATTAGCTCACCTTCATTTCTGGCTAAACAGAAATGCCCTAACTGCCATATTTCCGGAGATATGGCCTGGAAACTACTTCTGACACTTTGAGGGCCATTTTCCAGGCTCACAGGGTCGGAACCCCAAGGTAATTTTTCTCACGTCAAAGTACTCGGTAAGACCAACAATTTCCGCCAGGTCCCGTCCGTGACAGGATTTTTGCGAGCTTTTGATCTTTTTCGACCTTTATTTACTGGACTACATAGATAGCATAGAAAAACGAATCTTAAATTTATTATTTTATATTTTATATATGTATTTTTCTCGTTTTAACCTTTTGATAATACTATACCAACAAATAAACTATAGAGCTGTAGTAGAATGTAACGATTGTGTCACATTCTACAAACAAGTGAGAGAATGAATAAAATTACAATGAAAGACATACACATGGAGAGCATATATTCTTTAGTAGTCGTGGATAAAAGTTTTTTTCAAACAGAATTTAAGAATAATCATAGTAATAAATATTTATGAATAACAAACTCAAAAGTATCATTAATGGTTTAATCACCTTAACAAAAGTCGATACTTTGGGATAATAGTTGACATGAACGCAGCGAACCTTAAGTTGTAGCAACTCTATAAACTTATTACTTTGCACGTGTACTAAAGCTACTGCTTTAAGGTATACTGCACCAGCATCGAAATAATTTTTCATGGCGAAGTCAACTGGTTTAAAAAAACGTCAACCATAATATAAAACAAGTCAACAAAACGAGCATTCATGTAATAAATGGTTAAACACCTTAGTTTCAACGCAAACACAAAAAGGTATCGCAAACAAAAGAAAAAGTATGTCAAACACACTTCGGTAATATCTATATAGCCTAACGGATAACAAGGTAATAACGCCGACAGCAAGAGTTAAAGATTTCACACAGTAAAGCGATTGCTTTACTAATGGTGTTCCCCTTACGCCCAACATTTTAGAACGATCAGTTTCTAATTCTAGTGACCAACCAACATGGGATCAGGAAGAGTAACTCAATAGACCCACAGTTCTGATCTCCCTTGATCTCTCTCATGCTTTTTATACCATCAGTCTCGGTAAATTGTTGGTAGATCTTCTAGAAACGACAAAAAGATGGTTGATTTATTCAAATCAGGAATCGTCCAGTGGCCGAAATTCGACCATTGTAATTAGAAATTGTATATAGAACCTCCAACAAAATAACTACAATACATTATTTCATAGTTTGATTTATTGATTCAATTGATTTTGAATTATGAAAACAAATAACTCTTTGTAGCATTCCAACAGACATAAATTCTTATGTAGAAATAGAGAAAGTAAAATTTTTACAGGAAGTGATAAACCGGAAGTAGGAATGCAGAACTGTTGTGAACCTTACTAAATTTTTATGTACCAAGTTTCATTCAATTTAATTATCAGGCACAGATGTTATTGAGCTTTAAAAAAAACAGGTGCTTGGGAGACCTTCACCCTTTGTTGAATATTGCTCAAAAACTAATCAGATGCAGAAATATTGGAAACAGTACTAAAAATTTATAATTTACATACTAAGTTTCAATACGATTGAAATTCAGGATTGAAATTCACTCCCGCGTGGAGGCATCAGTTTTTATTGATTGCTTAATTTTTTTATTTTTGACAACCCCGCGTACTCCAGCCCCTGCTATTGGCATATGAGTTAACTTGAAATATTACATACCACTGGCAATAGTAGTGAGATATCACTAGCCAAGGTGGTATCTTAGGGGTGCTGCCGGATGAACTGTATTCAGTCAACGGTAGCACCCTCAATATTAGCTATGGAATAATTATTGATGATGGAACACTGCTGCTTGCTTACTAAAACGAACCTTCATGTAACTCATATATCAGCGCTTTAATTTCATTGAAGAAGACGGTGCGTGGCATAATCAAGGATTATGCCACTAGCTGGATTATTGGCAACCCAATTTTAGTTTTGTTCCTGCAAATTTTTCAAACAAATTTGCTTTTTATCTCTTATTATATTTTTATTTTCTATATCCTATATCATGAAATATTGGCCTATGTCATATTTTTAGCGTTGGTAGTAAAGTTAGCTACAAACCACGGCATTTTACGGGCGCTATTACTTTGTCAGTGCTAGAGTGGTTGTTAACGTGCATATACGTGCCTAGCGAGTGAAAATATCAGTACTCTGGTGAGTTGTTATTTCCTTGTAAACCTGAGTTTGGTTTTTATTTAAACACAGTTACATTTGATTTGTTAACATGCAGCTTGTTGATTGATATTCGAAAAAACCAAAAAAACAATAGTTGTAATTATAACTTAAAATTTATGTCTTTTTCATCAATCCCTTGGCGTCAGTCTCCTGGTCAGTATTTAAACGTTTTCATGTTTCATAGGCAAAGATTGTCAATTTTTTTGTTTCTATTGTTTCTTGATTTCTCAGAAAATGTATACTATTACTAAAACTACCCCAAAATGATATAATTTAAGTAATATTACGTTATTAAAATGTCAAAAGACTGTTTTGAAGACAGACGTAGCTCTCACGGTATTACACGGTGGTAACAGTTATTTTTAACAGTTACTTAAGATGGTTTAATATTTAAAATATAAGTCCTTTTATTAGATTCAACGATATTTAGTCAAGGTTTTTGGTACCACAAAAATAGTGCTTACATAGTTATACATATATAGAAGATGCTCGAAGAAAAAAACTCATATAAATGAGATAACAATGGACTAACAACAACAACATTTGTGAACTGCTCTTTAAATTTTACATAGCATATTTTTCAAACGATAAATAACGGTATAGATTAAAATTTTTATAATTGACTTTCGTTAGCTTCGATTTTTTGTTATTTTTATATAGTTATACGTTTTCGATTAATTCAACGAGATAAGTAAATGAGAAATACGAATAGTGTAAATATGATAAATTTTTTTTCCTGACTTTAACCTCGATATTAAAAAAATTAAGTAAAACAACAAAAATTATTAAGTCGATAGTCATCAATGTCGTTTACTTACAAAAGTAAAAATTTTTTACACGTGCCAGAATAGATAATTTGGCAATGAAATCATTGTCATTGTTATTCTGATGAGGGTGTTCTCGGGATAGAAAATCTTTTCGGCGAAAAAGCTTTTGTACAACTTAATGGAAAATAAATACAGACTGGTTTAAACTTTAAAGTCAATACAATGTAAATGTATATGTCGGTTAGCGTCACAACCATGTGGTGTTTTGGTGAACGTGTTCTTGTGACTATCTGCGACAGCCTTTTTCTTCAAAACTATTTACTAAACGATGAATAATAGGTCATTACATATTATTTCTACCAAAAGGGTCACGTAATTTTTTAGTCGTCACACTAATTTATAACTGATTTTGATGAAAGGTTTTTCCGATTAAAAAACCAAGGTTTTGGCTATGTCAAATATGAACTATCAAAAATCATAACCAAAAAGAGTATCAAATGAAAATATTAAATTTTTTCAACATAATTTATTTGTACAGTTTTATAATTTTTATGCAAAGTATGTGGTATGTGTGAGTTAATAATACCATTTCTGTTTTGCTTCACGTGCTGTGCTGTTGAATATAAATATTTTTACTTTAGAAATAGAAAGAGTTACTATAATTATTTTGTAAAATTTTATTATTTTAAGCTAAATTTAATAAACGAGATTTAAATGTCATGCTATAACAAACTTATCGTTTTCTTTTGTTATATTATATTAATAAATATTAAATAACAAACTTTTTATAACGCTAATATGTATTTACATATTGTTTCTGTCTACAAAAAATTGTATAGCAATGATTGCAAATTTAAGCGTCAAATTGTCATATATTCTTCAATTTGACATTTATATTGTTTAAAATTAATCAAATCAAAAAATGTTTAAAAATTGAACTGAATAATAGTAATAATTCAAATAATTTAAATTTAAAAAAAAAATTGAAATTCTGCTGAAAACCTTAACATGTGCGAAATTTTAATAGAATTAATAGAAAAGAGTGTTCTATTTTAGAGCAATCTTGCTCAATTTTATTTCTATCACAGTTACAGCGACAAGTTCTTATGCATAGAGGAATCAGATTTGATTGATTTGTTAATTTTTTGTTGATTTTTGACAGCTTCGCTTACTCTAGTTCCTGCTAATGGCATATGGGTTCACTAGCAATAGCAGAACGATAGCAATAGCCAAGATAATGTCTTAGAGGTGCTGGTGGATGATTCAGTCAACAGTAGCATTCTCAATTATTATTATATTCTTTGGCAATGTGGCTCTGTTGTTCGCTTGAATAAAAAGATAAAGCTCATATAACTCTTTTATGTGTGCTTCAAAAATTCAGGAAGATCATCATATATCATTTTATATCATCATACATCACATTTAATTTTAGTAACATTACACTTTGTTATTTAATTTTTCATTGCACATTTTAAAATATTGCGAAAACTTTGCGTGTTTTAACATGCCACCCACCACCCGGTTAATTCTGAACTGAATAATCCAAACAATTTAAGAAGATTCATACTACTAATACCAAGTAAAAGTTTAGTAAACTCCGACAAGGAATCTCATTTGAAAGAAAACTTTCATTGTCAACATTGTAACATTGTATTTTTTTTAAAATTTATATTCACAGTTTTTGGAAAAAACAATGGAAAAAATTTAAACATTGGTGGTATGATTAATTAAAAATTCGACTTGGAAATATTAGAACTATTCGGAAATTAAAAATGGCGTATGATTGAAAGTATTTTTCGATCATTTCTATCGGAAAAATTTCCGACTCCAATTTCATTTCATGCAAATAACTAATTTTATTTTTTTCTAAAAAAATAAATGAAAATCATTCTTTTGACACACTTGACATTATTTTTTGACAAAATTATAATGCCATAATTCTCTATAATAATAATAAAATTTCATGTCATACAAATAATTAATTTTATTTTTTCCAAAAAACTGGATAAAAAAATAAATAAAAATTTTTTTTTTGGCACACGACAATAATTTTTTGACAAAATTATAATGCAATAATTACTACGTTTTCATGCAGATCGAAAAAGAATTGAATCCTCATCCCGTATTCAAACTGTAAAGTGTTTTCATGATTGGATTAAAAACGGGTTGAAAACGTTTTTAAGACTGTGTTGTAAAACTGTCAAAAAGCGTTTAATTATGTTTCATTAATTGTGTTCAATATTTTATTTTTTAATGCTTGATATTGTAGTTTTTTTTAAATAAAGCTAATGAAATAAATATTTGTAACGGCGGACTATTGCAATTTTGTTCTAAAAATAATAGTTTTCAAACTCAATAATAATTTTATTAATTTTCTTAAATTTTGGTAAACGTAGGTACATTTATCAGTACTACTGTTGACGGTTTAGTTACGTCATCAATTTCAATTTAATAAACATGTTTATTATTGCTGGAAGGGGAAACAGAAAATCTAAAATGAGATGATATAAAAAGATTAAATTGTTTAAATCAAAAGATCAGTATAATTTGGAAATTGAAAAAAAACAATATGTTATAAAATTTATTTATTTAATTTATTTTTGTAACAATTGTTTAAGTTTTTTTAAGTAGTATAATTTTGACATCAAAATGATTTGTTATAATTCTTAAAGTTAATAAAAATTAAATTTCTGTGATATCTATTCTGAGTTTTTCTATTTATTTATTTGTTTTGATTGTAATAGTGGAAATTGTTTTTGGTAAACTCTTTTAGTAAATGAAAGGAAAGTGGAAAAAAAATTTTGAATCTAAAACACAAATATACATATACAAGATGTGAAAGTATTTATTTAAGTGAGGTTGATGAAACCGTTCAACCCACTTTTTGTACTCCATTGGATACCAAGAATTGTTTGTATGAGTATTATTCTCAAGTAATAAAAAGACGTCTTCGAAATGTTGCAAATTGTGCTTTTTTATTGAAATGAATCGATGTGATTGCCCTGCTTACGTTATCATTATGGACCTCTATGGATAAATATGACATCCATAAATTGAGCTATGGGATTGTTATCAGGGCATCGGAGTTAAATATATTAATAACACTTATTTTTGCTGTCGCTAAGATAATGACGCCGGTTGAAGAAAATCATTGGAATGGAATATAAAGGAAATTTGTTTCTATTAAATGTGAAAAATAACAACGAATGACAACATTCAAGACAAAATTCAACACCAGCTATTAATGTAAGCTTTGAATTTATTTGTATATTTTTCGTTGATTCATTTAGTTTTCGTGTTCCCATATTGCTTTCAAAAATATAAAAAGTTTTTTTATAAGAGATTTCCAAGTGATAATTTTGTTTGTGTGTAGAATCAGTGTTTCAGTTTTTAGTTTTTGAGCTATCCGGCATAAATTATAATTAAACATTTTCTACAAAAGTTCAAATTATTTCACATTTTATAAATCAATGTGAAATTATGAAATTAGTTGTTTTGTAATTAAAAAATCGAGATCGTATTTAAAAATAAATAGTATTCAAAACTGTAATTGTTGATGTTTTCATGGTGAATTAAATTCGAATTTGGTTTTCAAATAGTTTTGAACTAATCATGAAAACGTAGTAAATCTAACATCAAGATTTCTCCACATGTTACTTCTCATTTTCTCTTAAAATGAACATTTTTTAAACAAAACCAATGTAAATTTTCTTGTTTTGACACACTTAACGATTTTTTTACACACTTCATGTCTCATGAGTCATATTTAATGTTCAATAACATTTCATGTTATCCAAATAATTACTTTTATGTTTTATATATTTGTAGTCGAAAACCGAAGAAATGTTCCCATAAAATGTTTCTCAAAAAATTGGGAAACAAAATATATGAAAGTCAATCTTTTGACACAAATAACCATTTTTTGACATACTTCTAAAACAATAATCAAGGTCCTGCTCTTACATACGGATGTCAATCATCCAGATTTCTTCAGATTCAAATTTACTAATCATTATCACGGAAAACAAACGTTTTTTAAGCTAAAATTATGAAAATTATTTATTGTTTTTTAACACACGCTATTTTTGACACACTTAATGATTTTTTTGACACACTTCCCGTACAGTTATCAAACACATCGTCCTTTCGGACCTGCCCATTGATTGGCTCAAATTTTTGAAATCCCTCCAGTGGTTTTTTAGATTTCGTAGGTAATGATGGACGGACGGACGGCAGACAGACATACATTTTTTTTTTGCTTTTTCAGAATCAGTAGGTCCTAAAACATCGAGAAATGCCAAAAAAAGTAGGGTAAGAATTTCACTTTTGGCTCATGAATTCAATACTTTGGTTTTTTTTTTAAACCGAAGTAAAACGAATATTAAAAAGGTTTTGACATTTTAAAATTCTGTACGAATCGAAAACATAACGAAACATTTCAGTCATACGTCGGAAAAAAGTTGTAATATTTCGAATCGAATAAAAATTTCCGATCAAATTCAATCATACCATTCGTGTGTCCATACCAGATTCGTGTGTCATTTGATCAATTTTGTCGACTTAATCGGTTATTGATATTTAAGAGGTAGATGCCATTTTTTATGCAGATGGATGCAATAATAGAGGCAAAGAAACAACTCTAATGTTGAACAACAACTTTTGAAGACATAATTAACTATGTATTTTTAAAACTTTTTCGCTAACCGAAATTTGATTAATGGTGAGAATAAATATTTACAGTACTACTTTCATTCTCATTCTTAATTTATGGTACGAAATAAAATAAGGAAAAAGTAGTAAAAAATTTTTGTTAACAGCAAAACAATGTTTGTAGCAAATCGAAATAAAAAAAATGTTAATTGGAAACACGTGTAGATACCGTCATTAAGTTTCACTGGAATTAATGTTATAAGTTTTTCTTTTTCATTGTATTAACATGAAAGATTACTATTATTATTTTATGAACATAGGTCGTTATCTCTAAACTTCCGTTACGTAATTAGAATAATGGGTTACTCTAAAAATAGAAATGAAATGTTATTGGACAACGTGAGAATGTAAAATAAAATTATATGTAACTGTCTTGTGTCGGACAAACTATTTTCTTATTTTAAAATAAGTAATTACGGCATTTGTTTGAACTTTGAAGTTATACATTCATGGAACCTGGTAGTAATTAAATTATTCTGGAAATGGAAACTTCCAGTTAAGGAATGTTAGTGAAAATCGTTATGGTTAATGTATGCCGGGTACGAAGAAATAAAAAAGTTGAATGTAGTAGTGTTGAATGTTATTTTGTTGCTAAAATCAGTACTCGAAAGTTGTGTTATTTCCGTATGTTACTAAAAAGCTGTACCTTGTACATATAATACATTTTAAATTTGTTATAATGACACAGGCATATATGACTAATTTTAACGTTAGGTTGTAATTTAAAACAAGAATGAAGGAGTGTGCCGTGCCGATCAATTCATTGACTCCACGTTTATGATAAACGTAATTATATATATAATAATAAATTAAAGCGAAACCAAACGAATTCGTATTACTATTAAGTTTTAAAAACACTGATTAAAATAAGAGCGGCATCACGCAAAAATTACATTGTGTTACATTTAATACGTATGAAATTAAAAAGATTTGCAGAGAAGAACAAACCTTGTTTAACATATGTGTTGAAAATAAAACACAAAGGAATGAAATACAATTTACGCTTTTATTAGTTTGAAATTTCTCGGTTGTTAACATACAATAAAATAAACCCACGCTATTAAAAGTCTGATTGTTTTGTTATTGTTAGAACAGAAAAATCGTGAACCTATAGCACCATTTTTAAATATAAAAGTCCATATAAAAAAAAAATTTAAAAATTAATTAAAACACTAATTTCATCTTTCATGGCAAAGTTCATTATTTTTTGTATGTTGTCATATAATCATGCTTTGAATATCGAGGGTTTTGACATACAGCAGCCATTGTACAATCTTTATCAATATTTTACTGTTTTGAGTGGTTCTAAAAATTTGAAAATTTGCGTAGAATCTGCTATCGATTTTCAGAGTAACCGTTAACCATGAAAGCAGTGTAAAGATAAATTCCTTCTGAGGATTAACCATTGCTTTTACGTAATCAAAATTTTTGTGCAATAAGATTTAAGATATGTGACTGGCAACAAAACACACAGATACCTTTTAAGGCCTCGTTCACACAACAACATGCGTTCTGTGATAATGGCCGTTTAATGTTTAATATTTTTCTAAAGAATGCATAACTAAACAATAAGTTCCCGGGTAGGAGTTGCCACAGTATTAAACAACGAATCAATCTCGGGTCCGCATTGGCCAGCCAAGCCTTGGCTTGTTAAGTTTGGTTTCAGTCTGGCCAGTTGTAAATGAACCATGATTCAGTTTATTATATTACGCGTTATTTTTTTTTTTTTTTTTTTTTTAATAAAATGTGATGTGTAGTAGGCATTACAATATGTGTTACAACAACACATAAAAACCTTTTAAGACCAAGGTCCCACAACAACATGCGTTCTAAGGATGTTAATGGACGCAAATCTGTTTTTTTTGTTTTTTTAATTTTTTTTGTTAAATAATGGACAACTAAACTATAAATCCTATCACATATAAAATATGACATAGGCCAATATTTCGTGATAGGATAGGGAAAATAAAAATAAAATAAGAGATAAAAAGCAAATTTGTTTTAAAAATTTGCAGGAACAAAACTAAAATTGGTTTGCCAACAGTCCAGCTAATGGCATAATCCTTGATTATGGAACGCAGTATATTTTTCAATGATTAAAGCTCAGATATATAGTTATATGAAAGCTCGTTTCTTCGAGCAAGCTACAGCGTTCCAGCATCAAGGAATATTCATTAGCTAAGATTGAGAGTGCTACCGTTGACTGAATACAGTTCATCCGCCAGCACCCCTAAGATATCACCTTGGCTAGTGATATCTCACTGCTATTGCCAGTGGTATGTGATATCTCACGTTAACTCATGTGCCAATAACAGGGACTGGAGTACGCGGGGTTGTCACACCCGTGGATCAAAAAATAGAAAAAAATTAACAAATTAATAAAAACTGATCCCTCCATGCGTAAAAAGTGTAATGCATTATAAATATGTGCAAGCCATATTATGTTAATCTTTATTTTTATACAAATATGTTACTCTTCCTACAACCTCTGGTAGGCCTGATTCAAGTCTTATTTGCCCGAGTTGGCGCAAGCCTAGTTTGCCAGACTTGGCTCCAGGACATCATCAGTCCAAACTTGGTCGAACCTTGAACCGTTTGAAATTGTTAAGCCTGGACCATACTCCAAAAGCAGTGGCGCGGGCTTGGCCCATATTCGGTTCATTAGCTTTTTCTTACCCGGGTCCTATTATATAATAAAATATGACATATTTCAAGATTTGACAAGATGTAACAAACAAAAACAAAGTAATAGGTAAAAAAATGTTCACAAATTTCCAGGAATAAAATATAACCAAAATGCGGCCTAGCCCCTATCATCAAACTATTCCTTGCTATATTCCTCGATGATGCGAACCACTATCTTCTTCAATTATTAAAACCCAGATAAAGTTGTAGGGTGGCTCATTTTTCGAGCACGCAATAACGCGGCATCACCAAGGAAAAACTCAATAACTAAATTTGAGAGTGCTATCGCTGAATAGAGATCATCCACCAAGGTCGGCAGTAGAAGTATCGAGTACTCAAATTTACAAACAACGAAAACATGACAACTTCTATTTTAAAAAAAGTTGTAATTTCGTTCTAAGAATAAGAAAGATTATCTTATGAAAAAAATTGTCCTGCAAAAAAACCAACTGTCAGCAGCGCATATGGAATAATAAACTGGGCAGCTTAAGATTCCAAACAAAAATTATGTTTAACGGCTCCTAGCTCTTCGGTGAATTAGTTACATGGATTGAAAGTTATCCATTTATTATATCAGTAATTTATTATGACATCTCAGGCTGACTTCGTGAGCTTAGCTAAAAAAGAAGTGCAGTACTATATCGATGAAATTCCATTAAATATATAGCATAAGTAATATCAAAGCATCACAGCATTATTACTGTCAACGTCAAACGTGTCGTAAATCAAATCAAAAATTGGTTTCAACAGGACATCATTTTGAAATTTGATAAGACGGCGTACTATACAAAACATAATTGAGTGAACATATTTGATCAAAAATCCGATTAGTTCAGTTCTGTTTAAAATGGGCCAACTCACTTCATCCGCCCAATCATCAAAATTGCATGAAAATGATGATTTATAATCCAACCAGGAAAACTGAACTCAATTAAAATCTAGTTTAGGTATAATCTTAAGCCTAATTATAAACTAATTATAGAAGATCATTCTAGAAATAATTTAGATATTCAATTCTTGATATTTAATAGCAATTAAAAAATTTTTGTGCGGAAATCTATCTCGACAGTGAGCGTGCTTGAAATTATTCTTTATCAACAATTAACTACACCTATCCCCCGTTTTACACGGTAGATACGTTCCTGATAAAAACGTGTTAATCGAAAATATAAATTTTGTATGGAAAACCGTGTTAAACGAAAAACTTGGGTTTTTGGTCATTTCTTGGGCGACAATCAGATTCGGTAAAACATAAAAGTACCAGTTTAATCACATAAGATATCGACATAACAGTTAAATTGATTTTCAAAAAGAAACATGCAACATAACCAATAAGAAATTCACAGAAAAATAAAAAGTAGTTATATATGCACATACTAGCATGTTGACCTAAATCAAACCTAACTTAACTTGATTCAGTTCGGCGCGACTTGGAAGTTAAATCTGTAATTAATAACTGTGCTTTCTTTTCAGCTAAATCTTGCAAACATCTTCATATTGACTTAAAAATTCGTTGAAAGTTCGCAGAAATCAGAGAGCTAGTTCACTATTCGGATTATGTTGTTGAAAGTAGTTGCATTATTTATTATCTTCTGGTATAATGGTTGCAATAAAGAAGTTTTAATTTTGGGTAGAAATACAATTTATCCATTTGTAAGCTGCAAATCTTGAGGATGACATGGAGCATTGTCCAGTAAAAGAAGAACCTTAAATATTATTTTGATTAAATACTATTTTACTTCTGGTACGTAAGAGTTATGAGACAAATCAATGAACAATGTGGCTTTAACCCAAGCTTTTGTATTGCCATTTCAATAAATGAAAAGACTTGTTTATTCCTTAAGCCTTATCACTCTTTAGTATTGAAAACCTGATCAGCAGTCAAATTATCTAATTGTGAAACGGTGAAGTGATAAGTTTTTGAATGAACAAAAACGATGGAATTTTTAACGGTTCACCGCTTCACAGTTACAGAATTTGGCTGCAGGACAGTAAGATGTACCGGAATTAATTTCAGTCAATTCTAGTGGGTACATACTGTTGTGCTATATCTAAATCAGTAGATGCGCTTTTTAATTTTAAATTTTTGCAAAAAATGCCCGTGTTTGAATATTTCGAACCAACCATAACTTGCAATAAAACTTAAAAGGCATTTTATTTGAGTAGATGGAGTAGATAAATCTATTTAAGTAGATGGCAACTGTTTCACATTCCAAAAATTTTAAAGTCATACTAGTTATGATATTGGTACCAATTGGAATACGTCTTTGATATTGGTCTTCAAGCCATATCATTAATTTATTTTCCATTGTTTTATTTTTTTTAAATAGCATGTGTTGTGTAGTAGGAATTACAATATGTGTCAAAACAACAAATAAAAACTTTAAACATCACGGTCACCGCAACAACATGCGTTCAACGATGTTGATGGACGCTAGTGTTTCCAATTATCCGTGATTTTAACTATCCGGATATCGAATAGTATGTAAAGTAGTTATCCGGATATCCGGATAATAATCCGGATAATGCCTTTAATAAAAACAATAGTTTTAAAAAATTAAAATCAAATCAAAAGCAATCAAAATTTATTTTCATCTGCAAAATAATGTTTAAAAAATACAAGAGCGTTTAACATTGGAAGCTGCAAAACGATTTCTAGTTTTTATTAGCTTTTCTAGGTTAGGAATGGGTGTTTTACATGCGCTATATAAATTAAATTTCTTGTCCGGCAATGAATAATTATTTGAACGAATAACTTTACTATTTTCGATTAGGGAAATCGTATTTTTCAATTCCATGACTAATGTACATTCGGTGAGTTCGGTCGGCTTTGGAGAATTTTCATTTTCCTTATCTTATTGATCTGCCATTATTAACTAAACATTTTCGGATGTTTTGGTATCCGGAAACAAACTTTTTATTAACCTTTTTGCATAAATGATAGCTGATGTTTTAGAAACATAACTAAAATCGTTAAAATTATCATATCGGGATAACGTTGAATCCTGCAACAACATCCTTAATGAAACTAGCTCAACATTTTTCCTTTTGTTAATAGACTGCCTTAATGTGATTAACTTTAAATATTTATAAATTACTCAAAATTGAACTGTAAATTATGACACGGAAAAATACTGTTTTTAGTTTGTAAATATAAAACTGCATTCCAATAGAATGCTAAATGGTCTCCAAATTCTAAATCGTGCTAAATTTAAAAATTTAGCATGATATCGTTCCAATTTATTTCTTCTAAATAATTATAAATTTGAACACCGGTGAAAAAATTCATATAATTGTTATTGAGTTGTTTGCATTAAAAACTAGAAAATAATTTATAGTTTCAAACATCAAAGTGAATAAATAATTAAAATAAATAAATTTTCTCTAACGGAAGATGACCAAAAACTGATTTGATACACAATATTCAATAATATATTGTTCTGATATTTAATAATACAAAAACTAATAACTATAATAGAATTTAAAATTCTTAACAATTTTGAAATTAAACTTGAAGTTAATGTTTAACTGTCAGCTCAAATAAGTCTACAGTGCAAGTATTGGATTTAGTCAACTTGAAAATGTGCTAAATCATTTTAGTATTGCGGAGACCAATTAGCATTCAATTGGAACCCAGTCTAAATTACACTTCTAAAATTCAAGTACAAAACAATTGCTGGAATGATAATTCTTAGATCAACAAAACGAAATCCTCTATTATGAAAAAATTAGTTGATTAAAATTTTTAAAAGGTAAATAGCGCAAATAATTTTTTTTTGCTTTAATTTAGTTATCCGGATATTTTTTGTGAATTAACCGGATATCGGATAGCAAGATTTTTACGCATTATCCGGATAATTTCAATCCGGCTTAAACCGGATTGGAAACACTAATGGACGCTAATTTTAATTGTTTGTGTTCTTTAAATTTTTTTGAATTGATAACTAAACAATAAATCCAATCATTTAATAAAATATGACAGACTCCAATATTTCATTATAGGATAGAATAAGATCTCACTGCTATTGCCAGTGTTGTATAATATCTCACGTTAGCTCGTATGTCAACAGATATAATTATTTACTTACAAATTAACTATGACCATTGATACAACTACGCATTTTGTATCTAGCTAATAACGATATATTGCTTAAAATCAACTGATTTACATCGAGAATCTCTTACATACCTTTGCTGATTTACATCAACATGCATTTTCAAAATTTTGCTTTGAACACTCAAATGCGTTTTTTGTTACAAGTTTCCTGTTTTAATTACAACCTGTATGTATATGGTATACCAGAAGGTTTAATTAAAATAAAGTAGATATAAGTGCGTGTAATACCATAATTTGTCTTTTTTTGAACTTTTTTTTTTTTGGAAATTTTGATTTCAAAAACCGTGTAAAGTCGAAAACGTGTTAAACGAGTGCCGTGTAAAGCGGGGGATAGGTGTATACAATATTATTTGCTATTAATTACAAACGTTTAATAATAATACTTTTGAAGTGAAAAACACTTTTCCTGCTTGTCAGCTGTTTTGATTGATACATAAAAAATAAAATATGAATGTCAATTATCATTATTATTGCTGTAGTCATTAATTGTTTGTGTTTTTATTCACGCAATACTACGTTACTACGTTCTATTAAAAGAATACCACAAATAATAAATTAATTTTAATTTAAAAATTTTGTTGTTTTTAATATATTGTTACGTTTCTTGCCATTTCAAATTGGCCTATCTCTAAATTCAGTGCACGTTTTTCTGTAATATTCTTCGGATTCGATTACTAAGTAGTATATAAGAACGACAGGTTTTCTTTAGTATACAACGCCTGTATACGCAACAGAAAAAACAATACAAATCTTTTACTAGAATATTCCTTTAAAATTTCTAGAAACTTCAACGGTTGATTGAAAATTTGAGTAAAAACACTGAGGGCCGATTGTATGAACAAGGATGGATAGAAAAAAATCCGAGAATAAAATTCTATCTTCATCCGAGGATTCTTTTTTTCGTCGATTGTATGAACACGGATAGATCAATTTTTATTTTTGTTGTTATTGCAGTTTATAGCATTTTTTTATAAGTAGCAATACTTTTTCTTTTACTTTTCTATTATAAATAAATTTAATTATAAATTAAAAATCATTATTTCAAAATTGAAATTGAATATATTAAAATTATTTTAAAAATATTATTTATTTTACTATTCTTTTATTAATTTATATCAAAAAACAAATTTTTGAAACGCAGAAATTTAAATTCAAAAATAACCACAAATTCAAAACAAAACTTTTCTGCTATGCGCATGTCAAGAAAAAAAAAACAAATTGTTTTACCCTTTGTTTTATAGAAGAAAAATAGAAGATAGATCAAAGGATAGATCAACAATCCTCGGATAGATTTTTTAATCTATCCTGATTCATACAATACAAACGACGATTAATCCGAGGATTTATCTTCTATCAGCATTCATACAATCGGCCCTGAGTGCAAAATAAATGTTTGCTTAACCAGATTTCAACATTTATAAATTCAACTAAGTAATAAAATTAAAATGCACACGTATTCTAAAAATATCATTTGATTTACTCCCTTTACATCATCGGTACATGTTCTACTATTAATTACTATATCGCCGTGAACATTATCGCGTTCCGTATTAAACTGTCTGACATTCTGGAAAGGGAATTGCTTTAATATTCTTTCATTTCTTTCTAGAAAAATCCCACTTTAAAATTAATCATGTGTTTTCTTTATACCAAACTCGAGGAATCTGTACTCTCATTGGGATGTGTTTTTTTGAATGCATTGGCCAAACTTAAACTTTTTTTTTAGGGTTTTAAGAAATTTAGTGTAATTAATGCTCTTAGGTGTTGTTGACAAATAGAACGTTTTTTTCCTCTACTGTTTTAATTGTCTTATATTTTGTTGCTCGCGTTTTTTTGACATTGTAGACATTTCCTCCAGAATACAGTAGGCATTTCCTCCAGAATACCACATTAAACGAAATATTATATAGTTATATACCATTATTGTATCATCCAAAATAAAAACAATAAATACGAGGAACGTAAACACTATACATACCAACGCCACTTAATACCTGAACTGGAAATATCAAACCCACACAATTTATTTAATAGAAAAGCGATTGTACAATTTTCTTTTTAAATATACTTAATATTCATTTTAATTTAATAAAAAAATCTAATCAAATTTTTACATTTTTGTCTAATTGTGATTTGTGTCGACTGTCGGCACTTGGCAAAACATTTTAATATAAATTAAAAATAACACTTGCTATTATTTCGCAAATATTTTTGTTTTTTGTTTTGTTTTTTTTTTTTTTAATTTTCGAAAATTTTGCTCAATCAATGCATTTCGGCTTACGCCATTATCAAGAGCGATACAAAAGGGTTATGAAGAAAAATTTTTGATTTGAATCGAAAATAAAATGAAAAATGAATAACTATGTAGATTAAATAATTTATATAAACAAATTGTTAAAACACTTAATAAAAAAGTAGGTAATTTTTCTTATTAAATTGGTTGATAAAAGAAATAACATAAATTTGTTGATTTAATATTTTCTAAATATGATGACCGCAAAATAGATTTGGATTTGTCAAAGAAGAATAAATAACGTCGGTTTGAGAATTTATTACATTTTTGTTAAAGTGCATTGCTTTACGTATTTCAAAAGCTTCCAGAAGATCAAGTTTAAGACCTTTCGTTTCATATTGTAAAATTGGAATTTTGTTGTTATTTATGAAATTACTAGTAAGATTTTCCTCAATTAAATGATTAGAAAATGTGGAAGGTGTTTGTCCTAATCTTAAGCTGCGAAAATGTTCAGCACATCGAACATTTAAAACTGGCGACCTGTCTGTCCCACATAGATTGCATCACAGTCAAAACAAGATAGTTGATACTTGATAGACTCCAGATTTTGAAAATTTATTTAGCTTTTGTTTATTATTTACAAGAAGATTTTGAAGGTTATGATTAACATAATAAGCACAATTTAAATTTGTATATTTCGAAATTTTGTTTCCTAATTTTTGGCTTAAATTACTTGTAAGACAAATACTTCTTGCAGTATGAGTTAGGCTGCAGATTGAAAAAGATTTTTCTGTTACAGTGGAATATGCGGAACGATGCAACATTCCGAAGAGCCACAAACTCTTTGCCACTAAGTTAAACAGTCAATATAGCTGCCATTGGTTTCAAAATGTGAGTTTTGAGATTTGGGTGTTTTAGTTAATCAATTTGAATGTATAGAAAGAGGACTACTCAAAGATGTAAAATTGAATTGAATTGAATTGAATGAGTGTCCATAGCTCATAATGAGTGGAACGGAATGAGTTCATGGCTCATAATTTTGATTTGCTGCATGAAAAAAATTCCCTATAACGGTGAACAGTAATGATGCAGCATTCGATGTTTGAAATTTATGTTCTGTTGATATTACAACAATTTTGTTGCCATAGAAATTTGCGAATCACTAAGAATGCTTTTCTAACTGTTAGTAACAAGGGGCAATAACTCATTAATTTCTTCTGTGTCGTTCATATATTCAAGAGCCAGTAGTATATATTTTTGCAGTTATAAATTCTTCAAGTAATTCACGCGAAATCTCAATAAAATTGCAGATTAATGATTCGCGCGCCACCACAATAGAAAAATATTTAATAATAAAATACCTTGTATTTTACTACGTTTTGGACAATACGGTATTTTACGTATAATACCGCGTATTATACAATAGTATTAAACACTTTTACATCACTAGTTGGGAGACATGTTGCCTTTGCACGGCATTGAGGAACTGTGTCTCCAGTTTGTTGAATCTTTCCTCAAGTGACATAACTTAGAAGAAAAAGCGGCAGGGCTAAAAACCGCATGGAGTAGTGATCCCCTTAGGGAAGAGAGGACAGTATCTTCTATCTCGGCTGATTCTTGTAAATCAGTTTTTACCGACATAGTAGCATGAACAGTAGATGGAAGTTTTTCCACCTAAATGATTTTTAGAGTTTCCTCTGAAAATGTATTTCGGGATTAAGCAGTTGTATCCCGTAAGAGCTGTGAGGGCTTTTTATCCCCAAGGTCCATACCGCATAATACGTTTTTTATGCGGTCTGAAGTGCTGCTGGATAGGCGGGCTATAAGAACCGCGTTGAGTTTATCGCAAGGGAAATCTTGGTCGGGCTTAACCAAGATATCACTGACTAATTACGCCAGTGTGAGAGTGATCATACTAAGTAGATGACCATACTTAGTGTGTTGGGACTTGATGTTTCCCAACAAGTACTACCCTTCTGGTGTGATGGACCAAAGATCTGGTGTTTCAGACCAGAAAGAGGAAATTTCGATAGCTACTTGGTCAGTTTGTGGCATAGTTGCCGAAGAAGTAGCTTGAGATGGTGGAGGAGACTGAGCGGGAGTTGGAGGTGGTGGAGGATTTGAAGTAGGACCTCCAAAATTTAGCCGTGCCAAAGCGGCGTCGATTTTCTTGGAAACCAGTGCCTCGAGCTGGTCTTGCGTAACCGTCAAGGTTTCGGGTTTGGAAGATAAATCGGTTTCCTCAGGTTCTGATGAACCTGCTGAAACTGCTGGGAACATAAAAGAACGGCGGAAAAGCCTTATTGAGACGGCAACTAGATAGAGTGATTTAAGCGAACAATATGAAAATCACGAGTAAAACCCCGAAACAAACCAAAAATTCCCCAAATATGTACATAATTTCTAAATAAAAAAATTTTTAAATTGAACAACAAAAAATATTTATCGATAAAATTAAATAAATAGCTATTAAAAAATTTAAAACAGCTATTAAAAAATTAATTTAAAACAAAAAATACTTGAACTATTAATCCCAAAATTGTGCTCTTAGTCGCTATATACTATCCAAAATCAAAAGATTTTGATGAGGATAAAATTTTGATTGTAGTTGATAATCCTCTAACATAGCTAGTCATTCACGCTATTCAATCAGATATAAAAACATATTTGTGATCCCAAAATAAGCAAATGATTGTCTAATTTAGTAAGTTTTGTTTTCTTCTTGAAAAATTACAAAATCATATTTGTTGATTATAATTTAAGACACCCAATCACATTTAAAATAATAATACAGTAAAACTCGCTTTTAGCGTACACCATATATAAAGTACACTTGGTCTATAGAGTACAGCAAATTTTTTTCTTACATCTATAAAAATTTTACGAACAAATTATCCTTATTATAAGGTACCTCGGCTTATAAGGTTATAACGTACACACGTTTAGTCCCGGGAGCTATTTTTCTATGTAATTTGCCCAGTTTATAAAGTACGAATAGAAAATAAAATACAAAATAAACATAAAAATTTAAAAGTCATAAGTATTCGATGCTTTACGATATTTATTATTTTTCTACGAAATGTTTCTGCTTCCTTTCATTAATTTGTTGTGGTTCATGGGTTAATTCGCAAGTAAGTGTTGAGAAAATGTTTGCTAATTTATCAGTTCGAATTCTTTAATGCTTTCATTCATGTTTTATGAAAATGCTAAAGGTGCGATACAGCCCCAAAACAAATTAAAATGCAAGTGATCACTTTGGCCAATAAATTAAAATGTTTGGCGGAAGTCGATCAAAAGAAGTCTTTCTCAAGTTAGGGTAACGTTTGGATTGTAGAAAAATTTCTTCGATTGTGCGCAATCGGTTAGAAATTGAAGCAGTTTGTTTGTTCATTGAAACGTAAAAAAATTAGATGTGTTAAATTTCACAAAGTAGAGGAAGCCGTTAAAAATGGATCAATATAATGAGCTCTTAAAATGTTCCTCTGAAAAATATTGCTCTACAGTCTACACTATAAAGTTCAAATTTAGGATTTTGTAAACTCTATTGTATTGAACTTTAAAGATAGAGCGAAAACACTCATAAGGCTTGAAACCACATACAACAGAAACGGAACCAGATTTTCATACAAATTTTACAGAAACAGAATTGTTTTCTGTCAAATTTGTATGAAATTCTGTTTCTGTTTCTGTTGTATGTGATTGCCCGGCTTTAGTTGTCGTTCATTTTATTTCGAAGTCGTGATAAAAAGTTAAAGCAACTACCATAAGCTATTGTCTCAAAAAACCTGGGATAACTACGATCGTATACTTCGACAGCAACTGATAAAAGGGAGTTCATTAGACGCCTCATACTAAATAGAATCTGAGTATGATGATTTATAGAAATTCGAACAAATTTTTAGTTTTGGTCTACGGGAGTGACGATAATACCTACTACAGTCCCTGCTATTGACATATATATGATCTAACGTTAGATATCACATATCACTGACAATAACAGTGGGTATTATTAGCCAAGGTGTTATCTTAAGGGTGCTGCCAGATGAACTCTATTGTTATGGAATATATCTCGATGATGGTACTCTATTTTGTTTTTTAAATAAAAAGTGTTATGTTGTAAGAGTTACAATGTATGTGACAAAAGCACTTAGATACCTGGTAAGATCTAATTAGCACAAAAATATGCATTCTGAGGTGTCAAGAACGCTTTTTTTCAAACCTTAGTGGATCGAAGGTACTTGTCACTATTGATTCGGGCAAAGCATTCCATTTGTACGATGTATAGACAAAGAAATCCCTCTTCATTTTATCACTATGGCAATGAGTGACCAGTAAAACACCATTGACCATTGACAGGTAAAACAGGGTAAAAGGTTGACGCATGATGGATCCGATTTCATCCGAGCACTGCTGGTGACGATATTTATAAAAAAACACCGAGATCAGAGAATTAAGATTTGAAGTTAAGTTTCAATCACAAGTTGTGTAGCACGTTTTTGAACAGAGTTCAAAAAAGTCAGGATGGAAACAGATGCAGCACCCCAAACTTGACAACAATACTCCAAACAAGGACGAATGTAGGACTTACAAATGTGGAGTAATTAATAAGGAGTAAAATATTTTTTGCATCTATTGAGGACTGAGTTTTCTTGGCACGCTTTTTGCCATCACCATTATACGATCATTCTAGAGTAAGTCAATAGAAATTTTGTCGACCAATAAAATTTTTCTCATTCGTCTATTTGTTTGTCACACACACTAATCAAAATATCTTTGGCAAACTCGGTCGTTGATCTGGCAACAATCAATAGCCATGTTTTGGTGGAGTTAAAATTGAACATATTTCAGCCACCCCAATTGGAAACTTTTGCCAGGCTATCATTTACATTTATGGCAGCGTCTTTCCGGGCGGGCTTTATTCGTTCTTGCATTTTCCCAAGATAGGAAAACGAACGACTTGTGCAGTGTACTATCATCTGCAAAATTATTAATTGGGTTACTGATGATTTTCATTTCATATAAATTAAAAATAAAGTGGTGACAAAACTAAGCCTTGGGGTAAGTCAGCGTTAATTAATTTAGACGCAGAAGAAAAGCCATCGATGGTAACCGAAATGCATCGGTGGGTGAGAAAGTTTTGAATAAACTACACAACTGCGGGGTTAAATCCGTACGCTACGCGCTTGCTGATCAGGTTTGCAGTCCAGATTTGATCAAATGCAAATTGACGACCAAATTGTAATTAAAGTGGAAAATATTATTCAACTTTGTTTTAAACAACAGAAAATTACTGATTATATTTCAGAAAAAAAATTGTCCATCGAAGCTTAATCTGAGTAGTGGCTACTACTAATATATGCAAACATTTTCATTCGAAAATATTAACATACATATGTTTATGTAGCATCGGTTTGATTAGCTTTAACATAATTATTTTATGATAATGAATTGTTTTTAAACTGTATGTTGCTATTTTTTGTGATCGCTTTTATATCAATTAACATGTAGTAAATAATTTAATATGAAATACAATGATATAATGAGCATAACAGGCAAATTTGCTTATGCTTTTTTAATTTTTCTGGAAATAACGTACCATGGTGTATAACGTACGCCTACGTCGGTCCCTTGACCGTACTTTATAAACGAGTTTTACTGTATTTAATTTTCTTCCAAAATGATTTTGAATATATTTAGTTAGTTACAATGTTTAAATAATCAAAATAAGAATTATAAGAATCATAAGAATAAGAATCATTAGAAGATAATATTTAACTATCGTTTTTTAAGAATCGCAGTCCCGGAAATTTTCAAAATTTTTTTTTACAAATTTGGTATCAATCGATCGGGCTTGGCCGTCTCCCGAAAACTTTATGAGATTGGGGTGGTAGGTTTTTGCATATAAAAATCTATATAAAATAAATAGGAAGAGATAAAAAAAATTTAATTGCACCATTATCTTTTATTCAGACCGGCGCAACTTTTGAGTTCAAAAGTTGGTTTGCAACCCCACCCCCAACCAACCCCGTGGGTGGGGTTGACACATTAAATGAGTAAAATATGTCATGTGGGGTATCGTTAGAATCAAAATTTCATAACAAATACAATCCTCCATATTACCAACTGATCGGTGACAACCATTGTTTACTCCCAAGGTTCCCTTATCGTAGAAAAAAATATTTTTTTGCATGTCATGTTTGGTGTCGATTTCAATATAATCGGGGATGCTGAGTTTAATGATGATGATAAAAATGGGGGCCGGACTCGGTGTAGTCCAAAAAGAGGTGGAGGTTGTGGGGTCGGTCATAAAAAATATCGAAATTATCGTCATAATAAAAATTGGGGTTGGACTCAGGGTAGTTCAATAATAGGTGGGGGTTGGGGGATCGGTTATACAAAGTATCGAAATTATTGTCATTATTATCGATTTTTACATAATCAAGGATGCTGAATTCAATGGTGATGGTAAAAATGTTGACCGGACTCAGGGTAGTTCAATAAGGGGTGAGGGTTGGGGGTCTGGGTGGTTATTTTGTAGTGTTATCTCACTAGGTGAGATAAAAAGTGAGATAAAATTGTTGTCTTTGTTCGAATATATTAGATAAAAGAAATCATTCAAACATAATTTCTTTATCTCATCTAGTGAGATAACCCTACAAAATAACCACCCTGGTCATGAATAGTTCAAAATTATTGTCATTATTATTGATTTCAACATACTTGAGGACGCTGAATCTAACAGTGATGTTTAAATTGGGATCAAAAATATAAAGGTGTCACAAAAGGGTGGGAGTTTGGGCTGAAAGCCGAAAATATATTATGGGTACCGATTGTATTTGTTATGAAATTTTGATTCTAACGACGACATGACATATTTTACTCATTTAATGTGTCCAAGCGCGGGGTTGGTTGGGGGGTGGGGGTGCAAACCAACTTTGAGACTCAAAAGTTGCGCCCGCCGGTCTGAATAAAAGATAATGGTGCCATTACATTTTTATTTCTTCCCACTTATTTTATATAGATTTTTATATGCCAAAACTTAAAGAGGGTTTAAAGGGGTGGGGGTGGGTCCTACCACCTCAATCTCATAAAGTTTTCGGGAGACGGCCAAGCCCGATCGATTGATATCAAAATCACAAAATCGAGTCAAAAAAATTTCCAAAAACCACGTTTTCTGCCCGATTCTTAAAAAAAACGATAGATAAGTAATAACTTAAGCCGCAATTAGACTATTGCAGAACTCTGCAATATTTCTGTAATAGTCGTGCAATGGTAGTGTGTAAAATATTCATTGCAGAAAAGTTTGGCAATGAACTCATTACAAAACATTGCAATGAGTCATAATGAATATTTTACACACTACCATTGCAGAAATATTGCAGAGTTCTGCAATAGTCTAAATGCGGCTTTAGATTTAAGTTCACTACATTTAAAGTTCATATATGTATACATAAATTAAAGTTCTCCACATTAAAGTTAATTAAGCATAAGTTTAGTTTCCCAATTGAAAGAATAAATGCTGAACCAAAATGTTTAAATGAGCATTATTTTTCTAATTAAGGTTCATCACATAAATAATTAGAGCAAAATATTAAAGGAACTTCCAAGTTAATTAAACTTAAAACTTTTGGGTAAATCGATAATATTCCAGTAACTTTGTCGCCTGATGGGGTAGTATGCGTCATTAGTTCTGATTTTTGCAGACTTGTTTAATATGTTGGCCTAATGAATAATCCAAGTTTGTGACCTCGAATGCCGAACGCAACTTTGTCAAACAAAAATCGAAAAAACCGCGAAAAAATCGTTATTTTTTCAAATTTTGACGATTATAACCCTAAAGGACTAGTTTTTTCTTTATACTTTCTTATGACGTTTTAAAAGTAGACTAAATTTGCTACAATATGATACTACACCTTTTCCAATTGTAATTCAGAAAGCGTCAATTGTAGTTCAGATTAGTCAATTGTAATTCAGATTAGTCAATTGTTATTCAGAAAGCGTCAATTTTAATTAAGAAAACCACAATTACAATTCAGAAAGCGTCAATTGTAATTCAGATTAGTCAATTGTAATTCAGATTTGTCAATTGTAATTCAGAAAGCGTCAATTTTAATTCAGAAAACGCCAATTGTAATTCAGAAAGGGTCAATTATAATTCAGGTTAGTCAATTGTAATTCAGAAATAAAACACATTTTATTAACTTTATATTTTATTTTAGTATAGCGAAAAATTGAGATGAAGTTCCAAGTATATACATAGTATGTCTTAGTATTTTTTTAAATAAATTACCGACCGACCACTCTGTCATTCATTAACAAGGCGCTACCTTGGGGAACTGTACAGTGTTGCATAGCACGAGCGCGATCACTCCCAGTTATGGTGTTCGTTGCATGATCTATGTATAATATATTCCAAGTAGTAGATCAATCTTTGTTACATTACGTCAGGACCTGCAACGTTTGGAACACGAATGTTGCTTTTGGCATACGATTTTCCTTTAGACCAAATATTCTCAATGGGATTTAGCATCGGAGAATATGGTTCTAACCGCAAAAGAGAAGCTGGCGTACTATTGATCACTCTTTGAATGACAAGGTGCGTTGTCCACAACAATCACAAAATCTTCCAGTTGATTTTCCACATCTTGCCACTTTTGCATTAAAACTACCCAACTACCCAATCGTTTGCTAACTGGGCAGCAAATGAACCCTTTCTGCGTTCCATGTATGTGGTTCCTGTAGTTGAAATTGCTCCAATAAAATGAATGTTATGACCTCTTGATGCTGGAAGGTGTTGTACTGTTCTTTTCCCAACTCTTGCACGGCCTCTCGTTCAACGAAACAACAAATTAAAATTTGTTTCATCCATCCAAACAACTTGTTTCCCTTGCTGTATGTACTTGTTCAAGGATTGTACGTATTCAGCTCGTTTTGTTTCGTTCGCGTCAGAATTCATTGTAACAGGTTCAACGTGTAATTGTGTCGGTCAAATGACAAAAAATTACCATAATGTAACCGACGAAAACATCGTCTAATATCTGAAATATAACCACCATTATATCCGTCAAATTACCAAACATAACCAAAACGTAACCGACACAGATACCATCTAATAACTGAAATATTATAACGTAATTGTGCCCGTCAAATTGTGCCCGTCTAAAATCAACTGAAAAGTAACTTAAATTATAACATAGAAGGTTGAAATGTAACCGACACGGTTCTCGTTCGGTAACCCTTACCGCCTATTGTCTGACCAAAATACTGTAACAAATCAGTTGCGTTACCACTTGTGCCCGATAACAGTAACCGGTAACATTTCGGTCTTTTTACGGTTACAAATATGTAGTGAAATTGTCTGTCGGGTTATGTGCCTATGGTCTGGCAATATAAAAACTCTGCAACACAGCTTTATGTAAATTATTTTTGTCAGTTTGTTCTTCTACATTCACGGAACCCTCGGCGAGTTAATTTTATTTCACTTGACCGGCTTTTCTTTATATCAATTGACGTTTTCTGAATTACAATTAACGTTTTCTGAAATACAACTGACGTTTTCTGAATTACAATTCACTAATCTGAATTACAATTGTCGTTTTCTGAATAACAATTGACTAATCTAAATTACAGTTGACGTTTTCTGCATTACATTTGGCCATTTCTGAATTAAAATTGACTAATCTGAATTACAATTGACGGTTTCTGACTTACAATTGACTAATCTGAATCACAATTGACGCTTTCTGAATTAAAATTGACGCTTTCTGAATTAACATTGACGCTTTCTGAATTACAATTGGAAAAGGTGTAGAACTGTCTCTGTAGACCCAATAGTTTCCGAGATTAAGCCTCAAAAATCGAAAAAATCGTTATTTTTTCAAATTTTAGAGATAATGGCCCTAAAGGACTAGTTTTTGAAAAAAATTTCTTATGACGTTTTTAAAGTAGACTAAATTTGCTACAATATGATACTAGAGTTGTCTCTGTAAACCCAATAGTTTCCGAGATTGAGCCTTTCAAAGTTTATCATTTTTTTAACTTTGCAATATTTTGCGATATTTTAGACGTCACTGGAAAATTCATTCAGAACGACAGACTTGCAAAAAATTGCAAAGTTCGAAAAAAATGATAAACTTTGAAAGGCTTAATCTCAGAAACTATTGGGTCTACAGAGACAGTTCTAGTATCATATTGTAGCAAATTTAGCCTACTTTTAAAACGTCACAAGAAAGTATAAAGAAAAAACTAGTCCTTTAGGGTTATAATCGCCAAAATTTGAAAAAATAACGATTTTTTTGCGGTTTTTTCTGTTTTTGACAAAGTTGCGTTCGGCACTCGAGGTCACAAACTTGGATTATTCATTAGGGCAACATCATAAACAAGTCTGCAAAAAATCAGAACTAACATCCGGATTTGACGCATACTGTAATGTATAAAGTTACTGGACGATAATTTAAAAAAACTCTTTTGTTAGAAGAAAAAACAAGAAATGAAAACTATTTTGTTTTCATTAATTTAAATGCAAAAACATCGCCTGCTAAATCTTAAAATTTAAACATTTTAATTTAGATGTTCGCCACTTTTCCAAGAAAATCCATTGTGTTTTAATTTCCTGATTTAGTGATCGAACCAAAGATTGGTAACTCGGCTAAGAAACGTTACAATAAATTTGTATTGGCTATTAGAATGACGTGTTGTGTTGTGCTTGGCCAGCAGTGACAATTACGTACGTGCGTTGAATGATTGATGGGTAAAATCACATCAGTACACTGAAAAAAACATGTCCTATTTCCAATCGAAATGCAATTGTCTCAACCTCACCGTGCGGTCACATATGGCGAATCAAACTACGAAATTGCTTCAACAACTCTACAATTATAAATCGATGAAGTTGAGACAATCACACGAAATATTTATGTGAAAATAAAATATAGTTCAATTAATCTCAAATACTTAAACTTTAAAATGAAAAATTCATGATATAAGGCCAAAGAAAATTTTTTTCAGGGAAATAGTTATTATCTTTATTCAACTACTGTTATATTGGATATAACACTTTATATTTTAAACAAACCTCATTCTGTTGTTAGGAAAATGTTATCGTGTAGTTGTCCCAATCACAGTGAAATTGTTTGCAAATAATTTTTCTTTGCATGAATAATCAACTGCCAACTTCGAGATGAGGTTGTCATGAACTTCAATTTTTTTTTCAGTGTAGCCCTATTCCGGTACATCGTGAAATAGGAATTGAGAAATAAATTATAGCAATTTTTTCATAACTAGTATTCTGTGCTGCGGGAAATAACAAATTTGTATTAGAAAATATTTCTTTATTTCATTTATTGCACTTTTTTCTCAATTCCCAATTTCCAGGGAAATGCCGGAATAGGCGTACAGGTCGAGAAACCGTCATGCTGTAGCAACAAATATTTGTATTATTTAGTTATAAGTATGACATGTTGTGCTTGGCTAGTATTATTGAAATTATTGACAATAACGATGCAGACAATGTTATATTTAGTTATATTTATACTTTATAGTATAGTAGATTCTGTCAATCTAGTAATAGTAGATTGACAATTTATAGCAGTTTGAGAATTCAGCCACAATTTTTCACTGTAAGTCTATTCCGGCATTTCTTTGGGCATTGGGAATTGAGAAAAAAGTGCAATAAATGAAATAAACAAAATTTTCTAATACGAATTTGTTATTTCCCGCGGCACCGAATACCATAGTTATGAAAAAATTGCTTAATTTATTTCTCAATTCCTATTTCACGATGTAACGGAATAGGGCTACTGGAGGGTAAGGATGTACCGACAAATAAATCACTTTGCATTTTCTCACTATGACAGTGAGTAATCTCAACAGTTTGACTGTTTGATTGGAAAACTACTTACATCGACTCAAGAATCCTAAAATTTTGCGAAGTTAAACTCATGTTTATTTCAGGTTAATATAGAATCCCAAGAAGTTAACTGATTCAACCTCATGCAATGTCTCATGGTTTATCCTAATAGGGAAGTTTTTATGTCGCTCTATTCGTGCAGGAAGTTATTGTTTGGTTTTGGTTGAGTTAATTGCAACAAGATTACGATCTCCCCATTGCATTATATTCTTCAGGACTTTTGTATGATAGAATCAATTCAATCGGAAAAGATTCAACAGCAAACGAGGAAAGCAATTCAGAAGAGACAACGGGCAACACCTTGTAAGAAAATGATGCATATACCGATCTCGATTTTCAAATTCTAAGAAAATCAAATATATCGGTCGGATCTTTGGTTTTCCGTTTTCAATGGAAATGAATCACAAAACGAGCTAATTGATTCAATTCCTTTTTTTGCCATTTTCGTTACTGAAAAAATTCCCGGTATACAATAATCATTACAAATAAATTTCAAATCAAAACAAATGAAATTTGACAACTTTCAGTTAAGTCACGTACAAAAACGATGAAATATTTTTTTACTGTCAGCAATACTATTAAAGTTAATTTAACAAATTTAAATAAAACAATCATTTCCACAAAATTTTCATAACTGTACGTTTATTCCGGCATTTCTCTGGGCATTGGGAATTGAGAAAAAAGTGCAACAAATGAAATAAAGAAAATTTTCTAATACGAATTTGTTATTTTCCGCGGCACGGAATACTATGTAGTTATGAAAAAATTGCTGTAATTTATTTCTCAATTCCTATTTCACGATGTACCGGAATAGGGCTACAGTCTACAGATAGTCATAACAAATACGGATAGGTAGATAAGATAGATAAGGAGATAGATAAGGATACCTACTCCTTTGCAATTTAGCAAATATTTATTTAATTAAATGCAAACAGTAACGTTATTTTTCTAAATATGGGGTAAGATTACTTGAACTTAGGCGAAAGTGAATTTTGTTTTATTTTTATCGTAAATTAAGAAAATTTAGTAAAAGGGACAGTTTTGCTCTGTTTATCTTAAAAGCACATAGGAAATAAAGCAAAAATTAAAATAACAGAAAAAATTCTTGTCAAAACAGTGTAATTTTGTATGGATTTTGCTTTTTTTCAAAGGCCTGTATCTTGGACCCCGGGGCTGATATACAACTCGTTTTGGGTTTATTCGCTTCAGTGAGTGATTCTATATCAAATAAAAAAATCTTGGCGCCTAAGTAGAAGTAATATCCCCAAATTCAAATATGGCGTCAACAAAACAAATTTCACTATGTATTTTTATTTTTTTTTGACATATTGGGGAAATAATTCTTAAACATCTATCGTTAAAAATAAATAAATTAGCTTACTTTTTATATTTTTAGTAAATATTTACTATGATAATAATTTTTCACTGTTAATAACTTATAATTACACGAAATCCCAATCACTTTTAATATAAAACTAAATTTTGAAAGCACAATTTTTATATAAAGGCTTTTTGACACTTCACTATTAAAACTATCGTTTAAATTTATACAATATTATTTAACACAAGTTTTTAATGAATTTTAATAATAACCACTTCCGTACTGTAAAATTTAATTCTTATCGGTTACCGTTCACAATTGCGAATGTTTAATGTTTATGCAGTTTTTTATTGAGTACCAGAAAATAACAAAATGGAAAGAAAGAGCAGCATGAAAAAAACATTAACAAATTTTATGGAGGAGGAGAAAATTCTCTCTATTTTGATGAAGTGGAAGTTTTTGAGATATTCAACGAAGGTATATTTAGTACATACCCTTTTTTGTAGTTCTCGTTAAGTTTGTTTGTAAAGTCTATTGATAATTTTAATCTTTCAGCGTCGATTTCAAATGATTATTAATTATTCGATTTCAAGTAATTAATAATCAGATTGGGGATATTACTTTTACTTAAGCGCCAAGAATTTTTTTTTATTTGATAGAGAATCACTCACTGACGCGAATAAAACCAAAACGAGATGTATCGCAGCCCCGGGGTCCAAGATACAGGCCTTTGAAAAAAGCAAAATCCATTCAACTGGTTTTGACAAATTTTTTTTATTTTTTACTTATTTCCTATGTGCTTATAAGATAAACGATCAAAACTGTCCCTTTTACTAAATTTTCTAATTTACAATAAAAATAATAAAAAAAAATCCACTCGCGCCTAAGTTAAAGTAATCTTGCCATCAGATTTAAAACCATTAAAATATAAGAATATGTTCAAAAGCTTGACTAAATTCGCTAGAATTATCTTGCTCATATCAGAATTTTTTAATACTCTAATGCTACAAGTGAAAAGCTAGCAAAAATGATGTAAAAAGCCTACACCCTCTCCCTCATAAAACCCTTTAGTAAATGCTTCTAAGAAATTTACCAATGAAAGTACAAACATTTATTTAAACCTAATAAATTATACTCCTTCTCTGTTTTCTTCAATAACACGATATAAAACACGAGTTTACTAACATATTTTCATTGTTAAGTATGCTACAGACCTACAATCAATTTGACAATATGATTGAAGATTTTTTTTTACGAAGTATTTTGTTAAAAATTGAAGAAATAGACATTCAATCATTTTCTTCAATTTTTTCTTTCTTTTTTCTTTTGCTTGCAATTTTATTTTTATTCATTTTTGTATAAATAAATATATATATATAAATATAACGATGCACAAGTTCATTTCGGTTGGTTCTTTTATTTTGTTTTGTATTTTTATATTTTTGGTGTTAAATTAAAAGGTTTAGATTGAACTTTATTATATTATATATTGGGTGTTAGGACGGGTTTAGTGTTTTTATTGGTAGGAGCGAGTCTATTAAAACAAAAGAAGAAAAAAAAAGACTACGAAGTAAACAAAACTTACATCGGATGATATCTTATTCAAAGCTGTTTATGGTAACTAAGGCAATATTCAATTACACGGCCTTACTTAAGCCGGGCATTCACATACAACGGAAACAGAAACAGAAACCGAATTTCATACAAATTTGACAGCAACGAAACAGAAACCGAATTTAGAAACAGAAACAGAAACGTAAAATTCGTCTGTTTTGTCTGGAACGGAAACAATTTAAATTTAATTGTTTCAGTACCGAAACTGTCACATAATATTAATTATTATTTTGAATTGTGATAACAAAAGCTTTGAATTTTGAATTTAATAAATAGGTTTAATAAATAAAAATTATTTGTTTTTGTTATTCTTCAATTTTATTATTCATAATGGATAACAACTTCACAAACTCAAACAAAATTCGGTTTCCGTTTCTGTTTTATTATTCACCACCGTCAACCAAATTAGAAACAGAAACGGAAAATTTTCAGTTTCAGTTTCGGTTTCTGTTTCCGTTGTATGTGAATGCCCGCCTTTACGGATACTTTCAGATCAGAGTTAAACACAACAGATCTCTAGGTAGATAGATCTCTAGGTCTATAAAATAAATAAATATAATAAAAGAATGCTTTAAATAGGAAAATAAATTATCAATTCAAATAATAATTGCCAATAATTTAAAAACCGTGCATGGTAAAATCAATATTCTATATAAAATAAAATGTAAATGTTCTCTCTTTCGTTTACATGCCATGAAATGCTTTTTCGGTCTATGCAGTCAGGTTCCATTCATTTCGTTTCATGACTAGGGAGCTCACATCTGAATACTCATTCACGAGGCGAAAGCATTGCTGATAAAATTGACGGTTCCAACTTTGGAGTTTTCAACGAACCACAACTAACAAGGGTTACAAATAACTCGTATTCTACTCCAGATGTTTCCCTTGCCTGCATGTCACTATGAATAACGCCAATTGCTGAATAGAGAACTAAAATCGCCTTAGGATCAATGCCGATCATAATCACCTTAAGCCGTTCAATAAACGTATTCCGTGTTGTATGCTAAATTTGATACCTGCATGATTCAACTAGACAACCCAACACACATCCATACATTTATATTCATACTATAACAAAAATGTTGCATTTTAATGTTTCCCATTGAATGAAAATTGGTTGTAAAGATTTCAATATCGAGTGGTATTTTGTTGATTTATTTCAAAACCAGAATAATTGTAATGTTGTTTGAGACATAATTATTTGTTGCATACATAACAAAATTATTTAAATTTACTTTCCTAAATAAAGAACTAGTTTAAATTACAATTGTTAAAACTTATTGATGCTAGAGATGATTGAGATGATTGAATTGATTGAACGAGACGACAAACAATCTGCTCTATTCAAAGAAACTACGGTATGCAGACTGTTCATCGCTGAACCCAATCAAGTTGAATGCTTCTTACTTTGCATGTTATTGATACAACATATTATTTGCCAAGTCCAACGTCTTTCCAGTAATTGGAAGATCTGTAAACGGAATTATCACCAAAATTGTTACTGGCGTTAAATTTTAAAATACATTTTTAAGGAATACCGAAGTAGAGTAATTTCATTGAATACTTACTTTACTCAGTAAGCAAATTCACACATAATCACATAATCCTTTAAAACAAACGAAAAAAACTTTATTTATTTTTAATCTCGCCAACTTATGTGAACAAGTTGGCATCTCATAAGATTAGTAGTTTACGAGGTAATCGAGATAATGGGAAAACACGTTTTACTCTTAAAAATAGTGTTTTTATTGAAAGAGAAACCCTAAAAACGTATACCATCATTTAAATCCTCGGCTGTTCAAAGACCCAAAATAATGAATGAAACATGTCCATATAATCAATTAAAATAGTTTTTAAAATTTTTATATTTGGAACTATGTATTGAGATTTGACTAAGTTAGAGATTTAATTACATTAAATATAACCCATCTCAACTAACCAATTGTAATGTTTCATTAAATTTCATTTAAACTTGTAGTTAATAAAATTATTATAATATGAACCGTTTTTTTTAAAAGTGGAATAAGTCCATTTTTTCATATATTGAGATATTTAAGGATTTGCGTTTGCATCAATATAAAAACATTGGCAAATGTTACTAAAATTTTGTGATATTTTTCACCCTTTAAACCTATTTAATTTTATTATGCAATAATAATTATTTAAAATTAAAAAGAAAATAATTGATTTTTTGACTCCAAATGGACGTGGACCTTCCACTTTCAATATTAATATTTTCTAAAAACTAAGAACAAGAAATAGTACAAGTCCCATGTAAATGGGTCATTTTTTTTATGCGTTTTATATCGAAAAAAAGAAATGGGTGTTCGAGGATTTTTGATTTTGGAAAATATAGCGGTTCTAAATTTCTTGATGAGTTATTCTCAAAAAATTCATAACTTCGGTTCTATTAAAGATAGAAACTTCTGTTTTGTTTTATTTAAAAGTTGCTAGTTTAAAAAAAAAAAAATTAACAAAAGTTATTCTATTGATATTAACAAATAAAATGTTGAAATCGATCTTTAGCCATTTCTCCACTAACGCTCAACCCTAAATCGGACTCTATTGAAGGTATGATTATATATATAAAAAGAGGCCATCATTATCTTTCTAAAACTACCACTAACTCAATTTTTTCCAAAAGTGGACTTATTCCACTTTAAAAAAAACGGTTCATATATATAAATTGCTAAACATTGTATTAATCAATGTATAAATTATTATAAAAAACAGAATGTTTTATGCAACTTTTAGGCGAGGAAATAAAGCACAAAAATAGGCCAAACCTAAGCAAATTGGCAGAGTAAGATGGATCGAGAGGCGGTTTTTTGCATTCGATTCAAGAAGCCGTCAGGAAAGTTTGTGAACATAGCCACTTTTCGGCAAAAAACCTCTGGAGTACCTAGGGGCTAGGGCTGGTTATATACACCTCATCTCCTTGAACTTTCCATAAATTCAGCTCGAAATTGATCGAAGCTCGTTACCCGGGGGTTTTTGGGGTCGCTGAACACGAATATGATATCGGCGATGACCTTCGGGAGTACCTAGGGCCCAGGGTAGGTATGTCTAACTCATCTCCTGGAACTTTACATTAATTCAGTTCGAAATTGATCGAAGCTCGTTGCTGGGGGGGTTTTGGGGCCGCTGAACACGATTATGATGTCTGAGATAATCTTCGGAGTACTTAGGGACCAGGGCGGGTTATATACACCTCTTCTCCTGGAACTTTCCATAAATACAGCTCGATAAATAAATACAAATAAATAAATACAACTTTCCATAAATATCCGGTTCACCCCATATTATGAGCTTAATATTTTGTGCATGCAAAAAAGACTGTGTAATACTTGTGGATGCCGAAAGCACGGATTAGCATGCAATATTGCATGTAAAAATTGTGCAGGGTCAAACTGCACGAACATGCAAAAATTTACGGAATCACAATCTTCAAAAAATCTGGACGAAGCTTTTCTGGATGAAGAAAATAAGTGCAAGAAAGAAAAGAAAATTAATAAATTGTGTAAATCGAAATAAATAAAACATTTGTATTATAAAGACTTTACGGCTTTTTTTCATTTATTATATTCGTCGCATAAATAAGATATAAATAAATAATGTTTAAGGTTACTGAAGTTCGAGCCCTAGGTACTCCGGGGGTCAACATCGACATCATATTTGTGTCCAGCGGCCCTAAACCCCCCCCCGAGTAACGAGCTTCGATCAATTTCTTGCTGTATTTATGGAAAGTTTCAGGAGATGAGGTGTATATAACCCGCCCTGGCCCCTAGGTACTCCGAAGGTCATCGCAGACATCATATTTGTGTTCAGCGGCCCCAAAAACCCCCGAGTAACGAGCTTTGATCAATTTCGAGCTGAATTTATGAAAAGTTCCATGAGATGAGTGAGACATACCCGCCATGGGCGCTAGGTACTCCGAGGGTCATCGCCGACATCATATTCGTGTTCAGCGACCCCCAAAACCCCCGAGTAACGATCTTCGATCAATTTCGGGCTGTATTTATGAAAAGTTCCAGGAGATGAGGTGTATATAACCCGCCCTGGCCCCTAGGTACTCCAAAGGTTTTTTGCCGAAAAGTGGCTATGTTCACATTCCTGACGGCTTCCTGAATCGAATGCAAAAACCCGCATCTCGATCCATCTTACTCTGCCAATTTGCTTAGGTTTAGTGCTTTATTTCCTCAACTATTTTTCAACTTAAAATTACAAAACTGATTGACAAAAATTATCATTGAAAATTTCATATAAAAAAATTTATTTTCATTCCAAAACAACAAAAATAAAATTTGAGAAACAATGAATTCATTCTTCCTTAAAAAAATGAAACGACAATAACCAACAAAAAACCGAAACAAATTAAAAAAGAAGAAAACAACAACAAAAAATTTAAAAACTGAATAACCACGAAATATTTCTTCAATCCAAAAAATTGAAGAAAATATTCTCGGTGTCATAAAAATCTATTTCGTCTATTTTCGTTTTCGATTGATTGACAAGAGAGAAAACCGAAACAAATTAAAAAAGAACAAAACAACAACAAAAAGTAAAATAAACTGAAAAACCACGAAATATTTCTTTATGTCTTTCTTTTTTTCTTTTTTAAATCCAAAAAATTGAAGAAAATATTGTAGGTGTCATAAAAATCTATTTCGTTTATTTTCGTTTTCGATTGATTGTCAATTTGATTGTAGGTCTGTAGCTTGCTTTACTATCAACTAAAATTTTAATAAACGTGCTACAAATCACAATGGTCTCACAATTTTGCACACCAATTTCAGAATATATTGAAATAAAATGAGAGGAAATATAACTTCCAAATTCCAACGCTTAAAAAATAATTCATATGTATTATAAAAAATAAAAAAAGTTTTCTCTTTCTTTTCTTTGCGAATAAAATTTGTAAAAAGTATGCTACAGACCTACAATCAATTTGTCAATCAATTCAAAAACGAAAATAAACGAAATAAAATTTAGTGTAAAAATCCCCTAAATTTTATTTCGTTTATTTTCGTTTTCAATTGATTGACAAATTGATTGTAGGTCTGTAGCTTGCTTAAATAAAAAAAGTGTGAGAAAATAATTTTGAATTTACCAGAAACACTAGACAGACACGTTACATTAACATTCATTCAACAAAAGTGGTATGTATGTAGACATACATGCATATAAAACCCAAAACATAAACATATTTGTATTGGTTTTAGTCAAAACGTAGTAAAATCATATTGATAAATAATTTATGTGGATCCCTAAGATGGATTGTACGGTGGAAAAATTAATAAGATTAAATGTTATTTGTGAATAATAAAATATTTATGGGATTAAATATGGCTCAAAAGAATGAATATATTTAAGCCAGCTACAGACCTACAATCAATTTGTCAATCAATTGAAAACGAAAATAAACGAAATAAAATTTATGGGATTTTTACACTAAATTTTATTTCGTTTATTTTCGTTTTCGAATTGATTGACAAATTGATTGTAGGTCTGTAGCATACTTTATACACATATATATATAGTAGAATTTTTTACCAGCGAATACAAAAATTGGTTCTGCACATATTGATATGCGCATGTGCGAATATTCAGTGTCTCGAACTAAAATATTAAAAAAACTGTTGGGGTCCCATTGAAATGGACAAAAAAACGCATAAAATTAATAAATTACTATTGAAATTCAAACAATTATAATAGAAAACCACAAACTTGTAAGAATATTAATGATTTTGTAGGTAATATAACAAAATTTTGATAATTAAAAAAAATTATAATTATATAACGACGCCTATGTAAACAAATATCACAACAAACAAATGGTACGAACTAGGATTAGAAATTTAACTAATATAATTGATTTGAAAACAAATTTATCCCAAAATAAATAATACATCTCTGTTTTACTTTTTAACTCATCTTGTATCTCTTGCTGCGTCCTAGCTGTCAAAAATTCGTTGGTAAAAAAATTCTACTATACATAGTGAGCGAAAAGAATTATTGTAGAACTAAAATTGTTGATAGCGATATACATATACATACTACAAAACGGTATCTTCTCATTCCTTTGTGGCTTGATCGGCTTACGAGAATGAGATGCAAACCCATTAAATGTAACTAAATTATCATTGCACAGATGGTTATTATATTATTACGAAGTCTGAGCAGTAATTATAAGATAAAGCGATGACAATTAATGGTCAGAGTTAGGTTCGAGTAGACGGTCCGCAGCGTGTAACCGAAGGATCTGATCGAGAGATCTGATTTGTTTGTTGTTTGGCGTTAAGTCCGTTTATGTTGAATTTCGTTCGATAAACGAGTCAAGCTGTGATAAAAGCGTTGAAAAGTGCTATTCTTTTACAGTGTTTATGTTGAAGCTTCTAGAATTTCAATAAAATTTACAAAAATATATACAATAAACTTAAAATTAATTAATTTAATAATCAATTTTTCATAAACTTCAAAAACTTAAATTAAATAAAACTAATATTTTTATTTTTATGTATTTTTTTATAAAATAAATAAAATGAGCATCGATCAGAGCTTCGATAGTACCGTCGAAAAAGAACAAATCGTTTATCGACGCTTGACTCGATGCTTGACTCTTATATCGATGCTTCAACATAAACACTCCTATTTGAAAGCATGTATTCATTTTCTTCGCTTGAATCACATCAACGTACCCTTACTCTTCATTGATACATCCCTACGAGTAGTTGTGAACATATTCTGTATTAGTTGATGGAATACGGTGACTATAAATCTGAGTGTTGTACGGATAGCAGTTTTATAAGTCGAAAGCTATTCTTCATTATAATTTTTTGAATTGGAATAGACAGAAAAATACTTCTATAAAACAAAAGAATCTGACTACGACGTTTTTATCTGCGTACAAAATAATTAAATTACCTGTTTACAAAAATGAGCACCGAGTATCGAAAAAAATATAAACGGGGACAACCCCTCCAATATCACAATTTGAAATACTGACCTACCGATTCGGCTTATTTACTGAGTATGAGCTGTGAAACCCTTCATTTAGAATCCAATTACATAGAAGAAACACCACACACAGATGGCTTTTTAAGACACTTTTTTAAAGTTGGTCCTCCTTTTTCAACCCAAAACATTCCCATAAATAAAACGAAAATCGTAAAAAACATTACGCCAAAATTCTTTTTATTGTATTCTTACAATTGATTGTATGATCAAAAATGAATGCGCGTGGCCGTGTGGAAACGACATAAACATAGTAAATTTATCCAGAAGAAACGAGACACCCATACAAAAAACAGATTCTCGTTTTAGATTATTTATATTATTTTTTATTAAAATTGAGTACAGTCTACAGTACATTCCTATTCCATACAGTCTTTTAATAATACTATACATATGTCCAAAAAATTGGTTCATTCGCATGTGTAATATTATGGATATGTATACATAGTGTATATATATAATTTTAAAGTGAAGCGCGTGCGACTGTGAACATAGAACAGATATATACATAGGAAAAGGAGAAGAAAATTATAAAAAAAGGGTAAATAATAATAAATAACCCTAGTCCTCACTTCTCACACAATTCAATAGCAAATAGAGAAGCCTAACTAAACTGTGTAAAAGAAAATTAATTTCCTTTTTAGATTGTATTTTTGGAAATCTATAGAATGAGAAAATCATAAGAAAAAGTTAGAATAAGTTTTGGATTTACGATGGTAATGTTATATTTAAACTTTTTATGCAATTTATTTAAATATTTTTAGACTTGTGTTATGTTTAAAATAGAATAAGAACTTTTTGAAAATTAGAACAACAAGTCAAACATTTTGTCTGCATTATTTGGGGTTCAGTTGGGTGCACAAATAAAATGACTTTTATGAAATGAAATAAATAGCTGAAATCAATTTGATTGTTTTTTTAGATTGACATTGAGCCTTTGAAGATTTTAATAGTATTTCGTTTCATTTTTAAAATAGGACTAGCTCGAATAGCTAGAGTAGCTGATGAAATCGAAGAGAATTTTTCACTTTCTATATTATTCACAGTGACCTATCTTACGCTTTATATTTTACGGGTTTTTATTTTTACTTTACGCCCTCTTGTGGGAAGTATAAAAAATGTTGTATATACCACAGCAGCAAAATGCTCGAAATCATCAAAATTTCGACCGTCGATAATTTACCCAACATTTTGCTGCTGGTTTAAAGTTAATTTCAGCCCGATTGAAAATTAGCTGCCCGAGATGTTAGTCGATAACTTTACACCCTTGGTACATAAATAACTGTTTTTGGATGAGTTTTATATAAAGTTCAATTACGCTCCCTTATTTGCGGGAGCGAATTGCATCTTTTTCTCTCCAGGGCATAAAAAATAACAAACCATGACAAAAATTATGGTTTTCATTGGAACATAAATATTAACGACAAAGTCCAAGAAATACATATATGGAGGGATCAGTTTTTATTGTTTTGAACATTTTTTTTAATTTTGATCTACGGGTGTGAGAACCCCGCGTACTCCAGTCCCTGCTATTGGCATACGAGTTAACGTGAGATATCACATACCACTGGCAATAGCGGTGAGATATCACTAGCCAAGGTGACATCTTACGGTAGCACCCTCAATCTTAGCTGTGAAATAATCCTTGATGACGGGACGCTATTGTTTCCTTGAAGAAACGAGCCTTCATATAACTATGTGTGGGCTTGGATCTTTAAGAAAGACGGTGCGTCACAGGATCTAGGAATATGCAATCGGCTGGATTATTGGCAACTACATTTTTGTTTTGTTTCAGCAAATTTTTGTAAAAATTTGCTATTTACTTTTTAATTTACATTTATTTTCTCTATTCTATCATAAAATATTGACCTATGTCATATTTTGTCAGTGATAGGATTTTTTGTTTAGTTATCCATTCTTTAACAAAAAATATAAAAAAACAAAAACAGAAAGATTTACGTCCATCAACACCTTTGAACGTATGTTGTTGTGGGGCCTTGGTCTTAAAAGGTTTTTATGTGTTATTGTGACACATATTGTAATTCCTACTACACAACACATTTTATTAAAAAAAAAAAAAAATATATAAATACGTAAGCACTATTTTTGTGGTACAATTTCAAAATATTTTCCCAACAAAAGTGTGGCAATATGTATGTATATCGTTGGAAAGGTCTTGAGTAGTAGATACATATATATATATATATATATATATATATATATATATATATATATATATATATATATATATATATATATATATATATATATATATATATATATATAATATATATATATATATATATATATATATATATATATATATATATATATATATATATATATATATATATATATATATATATATATGTATATATATATATATATATAAATATATATATATATATATATATATATATATATATATATATATATATATATATATATATATATATATATATATATATATATATATATGTATATATATATATATATATATATATATATATATATATATATATGTATATATATATATATATATATGTATATATATATATATATATATATATATATATATATATATATATATTATATATATATATATATATATATATATATAATAATATATATATATATATATATATATATATATATATATATATATATATATATATATATATATATATATATATATATATATATATATATATATATGTAGGAATTGTATATATATATATATATATATATATATATATATATATATATATATATATATATATATGTAGGAATTGTATAATTTCTAAATTTCTCTCACTCTCTCCTGATATAAATTCTTATTCAATATTTACAATTGTAACATTTTTTTTAAGGAAAAAGCAATATGTAAGGTCAGTCTGAAATAAACATTGAATTATAGCGCATCAATTTTCTTTAAATTAAATAACGTTTTTCTTTAATAGTTTATATATTGATTACAAAGGTTAACTTTTTCTCTACATGGTGTCAGAAGTGGGATGCCGAAAGTCGATTAAATTAACTTTAATTATTATAGTTTTAATACTGGTTTTTAATTTATCATGTCAATAAATCGTGCATTGAATTTTACATAAAATACGGAGTGTACGGTAAATCGGGATCGTTCATTATAAAGAGAAAAGATTTTTTTGGTTTGTAATCAGTATAGCGGTATTCGAAAAACGCGGTAAATTGTAACGTCGACAAAGAAAAAGTGGTTTGTGAGAAATTGAAAACTCGTTTAAATAAATACGGTTACTATTTTTTAATAAAAATAATGAAAGAAAGTTCTAGAAGGCGACGCCATGCTGGACGGGACTCTGATAGTGAAGATGGTGCTGTACATCGTTTGAGTGAAGAATTTGCGAAAATTCTTGATAGAGAAATACGCTTTTCACGGAGTTCAACAATGGATGAACCTCGACTTCGACAGTCAATGTCTTCAGAAGCCATGCGAAAGGAGTTGGAGCTTAAAGACAAAGAACTAGAACTTATGCGTCGAGAGTTACAGCTGAAAGAAAGAGAGACTGCGACTGTAACTCCATCAAACTGTTCATTCTCGTTCAAGGACATCGAAGAGTCAATGATGAAATATAATGGGACAGATGGTTATTTGTTGGCAAAATGGATTTCAGATGTTGATGAGGCAGCTCTAACCTACAAATGGAATGATGTGCAAACAACCACCTATGCAAAGAAATTACTTGATGGTGATGCCAAATTGTCACTACGTACAACTAGTATGATAGCAAAATGGAATGATTTGAAATTATTTCTAAAAAATGAATTTGCACCTGTTGAGAACAGCGCTTTGAAAACCGAAAAATGCTGGAACGGAAAAAACGTACTGATGAGTCATATTTCAGTTATCTTTTGTCAATGCGTGAGCTAGGAAATTTTGGAAATCTAGATGACGATGCTGTGATTACTTATTGTATCGGTGGTATCCAAGATTATGAACCGAACAAATCGATTCTCTATGGTGCTTCGTCGATGACTGATTTTAAGAAAAAGTTAATTTCTTATGAAGAAATGAAAAGCAAAACCCATAAAAAAACCATCTCAGCATGAAACTAGCTCAGAGACGAATTCTGCTAATCAATCGGGAAACAAAGAGCGAAAGAAAAGTCGCATTCAATGCTACAAATGTTATGAAAAGGGTCATTATTCAAGAGATTGCACAAATAAGGAACGAGGGCCTCTCCGCTGTGATGAATATGGACATATAGCAACAAAGTGTCCATCTCGAGAAGCAAAAACAAAAGTCTGCGCTATGGTAGGTCAGTCAGAAGGCAATTATGTGAAACAGGTAGAAATTAATGGTGAACAATTTTATGTATTGGTCGACAGTGGTAGTGACTTAAATTTAATAGCAAAGCGAAAGTTTAACAAACTTGGATTGCCAATGGATGAGAAAACAACTGTTTTTCGGGGAGTAGGCTCAGGTACATTGAACACATTGGGACAAATCTGTTGTGATGTGGTGATTGAAAATGATACGTTTACGACCGTCGTACATGTGGTGGATGATGGTATTCTGCCTTACGAATTCATCCTGGGGAACGAGCTATTGAAGAGTGCAGCAACCGTTTTGAAAAACGACTGTGTCAGTATCAAAAAGTTGAAGAATAGTCATAATTTGGGTATTATTTCTGGTAAACGAGAAAGTGAATTGCAAATTGACCACATTCAAAATAGAGCAATTGCAGAGGAGGTTCAGCGGATGGTTGTGAATTACAGTCCAAAACGAGGTAACGCAATAATTGATATTAAAATGACCATTTTACTTTTAGACACCAAACCGATCTATCAGAAACCACGAAGACTTGCCCCACTTGAAAAGGAGTTTGTTCGTAAACAGATTGATGAATGGATAAACGAAGGTATTATACGGCCAAGCAACTCAGATTATGCCAGTCCAGTGGTCCTAGCAAACAAAAAGGATGGAACTAAGCGTCTGTGTATTGATTATCGCAGACTGAACAAAGTCATCGTAAAGGATCGGTATCCCTTGCCGATTATAGATGAGCAATCGATTGCAGGATGTCCAATATTTTTGTACACTGGATTTAAGAAACGGGTTTTTCCATGTTACCATGTCAGATGAATCCATTAAATACACCTCATTTGTCACGGATTGTGGTCAGTACGAGTTTCTTCGTGTTCCATTTGGGCTATGTAATTCACCAGCTGTATTCCAACGCTTCATTAACGCCATTTTCCGAGAGCTGTGTATTCAAAAAATGGTTTGTGTCTACATGGATGATTTAATCATATTAGTTAAGTCAGAGGAAGAAGCTGTAAATAATCTGAAGGCAGTTTTGATGGTTGCACAAGAAAATGGTCTTGATATTAAGTGGCCAAAGTGTGAGTTTTTGGTAAAGCGGGTCGAGTACCTGGGCTACGATATTGAAGGTGGTATGGTGAAACCTTCAAAAGCAAAAACAGCTGCGATTGAGAAATTTTCCGAACCTAGAAATGTGTTGCAGATTCAACAGTTCTTGGGCCTTACAGGCTATTTTCGTAAGTTTGTGAGTCACTATGCAGAAATAGCAAAACCATTGACAAACTTGCTCCGAAAGAATGTCGAGTTTGTGTTTGGGTACGAGGAAAGACGAGCGTTTGAACGGCTGAAGCAAATCTTAACAACGAAACCTGTGTTACAAATCTATTCCCCGACTGCAAAAACCGAACTTCACACAGACGCCTGTAAAATTGGATTTGGTGCAGTTTTAATCCAGTAAAATTCAGATGATCAGCAAATGCATCCTGTGTTATACTACAGTCGCAAAACTTCTTCAGCTGAAGAAAAGTATTCGAGCTACGAGTTGGAGGTGCTGGCTGTCGTCAGTGCCCTAAAGAAATTTCGAGTGTATCTGCTGGGTGTTCCAATTAAAATTTATACCGATTGTGCTGCATTTAAAGGCACTATGGAAAGAAAGCAACTCTCATCTCGTATTGCTGGATGGGTTCTTTGTTTGCAAGAGTTTCAGTACGAGTTAGAGCATCGTCCGTCATACAAGATGCGTCATGCAGATGCTCTTTCCCGTTGTCCAGTCGTCTGTTTACTGGAAGATGATGTCACTAAAAGGATTAAAGTAGCACAAAAGGATGATGAATATCTGAGCATAGTTGCCAAGCAGCTAAATTTAGGTGCGTATGATAATTATATAAAAATTAATGGCATTATTTTTAAAAATTATAGAGGCAACGACTGTTTAGTTGTTCCGAAAGCAATGCAAACTGAGGTAATCCGGTCTTGTCATGAGCAAGGTCATTTTGGAAAACAACGTACTGTAGAGATGATTCAACGGCAGTTTTATTTTCCGAAAATGGACGAGAAAGTTGTGTCTTATATCAAGAACTGTGTCCGCTGCATACTGATTAACCGAAAAGAAGGAAAACAAGACGGGCTCCTCAATCCAATTCCAAAAGGCGATGCACCACTCAATACTTATCACGTTGATCACCTGGGGCATCTAACGGCGTCAAGAAAAATGTATAAATACGTTCTATGTGTTATTGATGGTTTCACAAAATTTGTTTCGCTTTACCCCACACGAAGTACAACAACAGAAGAGGTGATTGCCAAACTGGAAATTCAGAAAAAGAATTTTGGGAATCCAAAGCATCTTATAACTGACAAGGGTAGTGCTTTCACTTCAGGAGATTTTCGCGAGTACTGCAAAGATGAGCAAATTGAGCACCATACCATCACCACTGGAGTACCAACTGGAAACGGCCAAGTTGAACGAATCAACCGGGTTATAATTCCGGTTCTGGCTAAGTTGTCGTTTGAAAATCCTGCAGATTGGTGGAAATATGTCGATCGTGTTCAACGTTACATCAACAACACTTTTCATCGATCTATTAATCGTACACCTTTTGAGCTGTTGTTTGGTGTGAAAATGCGAGGATCTGGGGATATGCAAGTGCGTGAAGTTTTGGAAGTTGAAGCAGCCAATTTGTTCGATGATGAACGTGGGATTATGCGAAATGAGGCCCGTATACAAATTCAGAAAATACAAGACGAGAACAGGCGAAGTTATGATCGTAAGCGACAACAAGCACCACGATACAAACTTGGAGATGCGGTTGTCATCAAGAGGACACAATATGGTAGTGGATTAAAGTTGCAGCCAAAGTTTCTTGGGCCATACGAAATTGGGAGAGTTCTACCGAACGACCGTTATGAGGTGAGGAAGACCAGTGACAGTGAAGGTCCACAGTCTACGACAGTGTCAGCAGAGTTGATGAAGCGATATTACATTGGAATGTCAGACGATGAAGACGGCGAAGAAAATATCAATTCACAAAACCATGCCACAAGTGAGATGAACAATGACGTAGATCCTGGTGTTAACACTGAAAAACAAAGTGCAGATCAAGACATGGAGAATATGGTGTCAAGCAGTCTAGGTGAAAGCGGTTTATTAGGATTTAATGACTCCGAGGTCGGTAGTCAATGCAGGACGGCCGTGTAGGAATTGTATAATTTCTAAATTTCTTTCACTCTCTCCTGATATAAATTCTCATTCAATATTTACAATTGTAACATTTATTTTAAGGAAAAAGCAATATGTAAGGTCAGTCTGAAATAAACATTGAATTATAGCGCATCAATTTTCTTTAAATTAAATAACGTTTTTCTTTAATAGTTTATATATTGATTACAAAGGTTAACTTTTTCTCTACATATATATACAGGTAACCCTTGAATTATGCGACACTTGAATTATGCGATTTTGGTTATATGGGGTACAGAATTTGCGTCAAAATTTTAAATTATGCGCAAAATTTTAGTTTAGTGCGATTAAACTTTTCGCTACAACTTTTAATACACCTAACAAATACGTATTCATTTTATGTACGCACATTCCCCGATTTTGCATTATCTTCTCTTTGCTTTATTCTAATAAATATGTACATTTTTGCATGTTTCTTCTATCCTCAGTATAATATATTTGGGTACATCAACACCGCTGAACGCATGTTGTTGTAAAACCTAGGCCGTGAAATGTTACTATTTTTGTATCTTTGAATGACAGCTGCACAATTATTCTTACCACAACAGTAGATGATAATTAAAGCGGACAGATACCTGAAAGATTACACACATATATCAATTTTTAAAGCAAGAAAAAAGTACAAAGATTTTAATCCGCATGAGGTCGCATTTTTTTTGATCCATTTCTATAAAGTAATGGATCAAGCGGTCTTATAGTAAAATCATTCCACATTCATCTTTGGTTTTTCTCAAACTTTCAAACATTTTGATATGAAAAAATTATCCCTTCTTTTGGGGGATCCCTTCTACAAAATGTGTGTCCCAGAAGTTAAAAAAAAGATTTTAAAATGTTGATCACCATTGATAATACTTTTGGCATTCAACGGATCTCAACCATTCTAACATTAAACTTATTTTTTACCACCTAATAAAACTATTCTGCAGCCATTAGAGTAGAGGATTACTACCAAAATATTTTGGCAAGTGGCATTTGCATATTCCTGGATAAGTTAGATAGCTTTTGAGATACAAAAGTAAGCATACCATGGAAGAATTATACCATGAGAAAATGCATCAAGTTCATTGTAAATTCTATTATAGAATTAAAGCCGTTTACACTTAAGAGCTCCTGGACAAAAACAATGGCTAGTCAGAGTCGATATATTCAATCTCTTAACAAAGGCTCAAGTTGAACTAAGGAACTTTGCACATTTGCATTGTTATAATATTGGAGAAGATGAATTTGACAAAAAAACTTCTTCTGATATGAAAGAATTTACGACCTAAATAAAAACGATCAATTTAATTGAATTGATGATTTGAAAATCTTTGAAAACTAAGATTTGCGTGACTAAAATGACGATGCCAGAACCCGAGACGACGTCATATTTAACTCAAAAATACTATCGGACTGTATTGCTATTGGTATAGAAGGCGCCATAAAAACATCTACAATACAACAGAAACTGACGACTAAATTTTTGTCACAAAAGCGAGGACGATAATGTAAAATTAGCGAATTAAAAAATGTCAAATTAGAGATTTATTCTATACATGACTAGGTATATTATCGGTTTTACGTGTTCTAAATACATAAACAATTTGACTTTCAAATGAATGAAAAATATTTTTATTTACAAATAATAGTAAAAATAGCTTTTCATGATCTTAAATATTTTTCTTTGGTACCAAACCCTCAATTTTGTATGTACTCTTAATCTCGAATTATGCGTTTTTGAATTGTGCGCTGTTTTGGCGGTCCCAAACTACCGCATAATTCAAGGGACACCTGTATATATATCTCGGAATTTCGGAAAAATGTTGATGCCAAACGACTATATGTGATAAGCGGAGATGGAAAAACAAAAAAAAAAATTATATATATATATATATATATATATATATATATATATATATATATATATATATATATATATATATATATATATATATATATATATATATATAGATATATGTATATATATATATATATATATATATATATATATATATATACATATATATATATATATATATATATATATATATATATATATATATATATATATATATATATATATATATATATATATATATATATATATATATATATATATATATATATATATATATATATATATATATATATATATATATATATATATATATATATATATATATATATTACACTGGTCGTTAAAAACTAAATTTTCCGAGACGCCCCCTAGAAAAATTCTTTGTGGTCAAAAAACCACAACGGCATTATTTTTTTTTTTTAAATCAAAAGAACACGTGCCGCAAAATCGTCGAAGTTGATTTTTTGAAAAATTCGTAGATTTTTCCAAATATCTCATAAAATATGCAAATGTCAAAAAAAATCATATAATAATTTTTGTAGGAAATTTAATTCTCTACAAAAAAAGCCTATGTCATTTTTTCCCGAAAACGTATAGTTCTCATGATATATTGAAATTAAACTTGTAAGTTTTCGTAATTTTTAAAAAACATAAAAATTAAAGATAACGAAAAAGTCCTAATTTTCTTCTTATGCTATAGAATGAAATGTATAAAAAAATAATCGTGACAAAAAACATCAAAATTAGTACTTTTTCGTCGAAATTTTCATCATTTGGTTTTACGAGTTTCGAAGAATTTCAAGTTTTATTTCAAAATATCATCAGAAATATAGGTTTTAGGAAAAAAATGACTTGGACTTTTTTTGTAGAGAATTGAATTTCCTACAAAAATGATTCTGTGAATTTTTTTGACATCTGCATATTTTATGAGATATTAACAATTTAGTCAAAAAATAAACTTCGATGATTTTGCGGCACGTGTTCTTTTGACTTAAAAAAAAAAAAGTAGTGTCGTTGTGGTTTTTTGACCACAAAGAATTTTTCTAGGGGGCGTCTCGCAAAATTTAGTTTTTAACGACCAGTCTAATATATATATATATATATATATATATATATATATATATATATATATATATATATATATATATATATATATATATATATATATATATATATATATATATATATATATATATATATATATATATATATATATATATATATATATATATATATATATATATATATATATATATATATATATATATATATATATATATATATATATATATATATATATATATATATATATATATATATATATATATATATATATATATATATATATATATATATATATATATATATATATATATATATATATATATATATATATATATATATATATATATATATATATATATATATATATATATATATATATATATATATATATATATATATATATATATATATATATATATATATATATATATATATATATATATATATATATATACTTGACTTGACTTTTGGTTACAGACTCTTCTTGCGATTTAACGAAAATTTCACTTCTTTCTGCTGCGAGTAGGTCAAATGGTGGCGTTCTGGCTAACACGAGAATTGCGGTATCCGAAACAGTTCTGTATGCTGATGTTATTCTCAGAGCGGAACATCTGTGAACCGAACATGCATTTCTTCCATACGATTTCTTGCTAAGGGATTCTGTCCATATTGGTGCCGCATACAGCATTTTTGACGTTGTAACTCCTGTTAGAATTCTTCTTTTCGTTTGCGATGGCCATTTGGCATTAATCTAGATA
>OY856188.1:92874259-92929259 GCA_963693315.1 Diogma glabrata | reverse complement strand
GACCGCTTAAAGTTGAGAAATTTTGTTCTGAACCCTAAAAAAAAATTTTTTTTTTTTGCGCGACACCCTCTCATTTCGTGTCAATACCCATAAAAAAATTATGTGTAAAAATTGAAATCAATCGTTCAACTCTAAGGGGTGTCCCCGGCCACTTAAAGTTAAGAGGTTTGGTTGTGGCCATTACAAAGAAAAATGTAAATTTTTGTACGGCACCCTCCCATTTGGTGTCGATACCCATAAAAATATTATGCGTAAAATTTGAAATCAATCGGTCAACTCTAAGGGGTGCCCCGGCCACTTGGAGTTGAGAGGTTTTGTTGTGGCCATTATAAAGAAAAATTTAAATTTTTTGCGCTAAACCCTCCGATTTGGTGTCGATACCCCATAAAAATTCTATGTGTAAAATTTGAAATCCATCGGTCAACTCTAAGGGGTTCCCCGGCCACTTAAAGTTGAAAGGTTTGGTTGTGGCTATTACAAAGAAAAATTTTAATTGTTTGTACGACACCCTTCCATTTGGTGTCGATACCCATAAAAATATTATTTGTAAAATTTGAAATCAATCGGTCAACTCTAAGGGGTGCCTCCGGCACCTTAAAGTTGAGGGGTTTTGTTGTGGCCATAATAAAGAAAAATTTAAATTTTTTGTACGATACCCTCCAATTTGATGTCGATACCCATAAAAGTATTATGTTTAAAATTAGAAATCCATCGGTCAACTCTAAGGGGTGCCCCTGGCCACTTAAAGTTGAGAGGTTTGGTTGTGGCCATTACAAAGAAAAATTTGAATTTTTTGTACGACACCCTCCATGTCAATACCCGTAAAAATATTATGTGCAAAATTTGAAATCAATCGATCAATTCTAAGACGTGCCTCCGGCCACTTAAAGGCCAGAACAAAACCTTTCAAGTTTAAGTGGCCGGGGGCACGCCTTAGAGTTGAACGATTGATTTCAAATTTTGCAAATAACATATTCAAGGGTATTCACACGCAATATGGGGGTGTCGTACAAAAAATTAAATTTTTCTTTGTAATGGCCAGAACAAAACCTTTCAAGCTTAAGTGGCCGGGGGCACGCCTTAGAGTTGAACGATTGATTTCAAATTTTACACATAATTTTTTTATGGGTATTAACACGAAATGAGAGGGTGTCACGCAAAAAATTAAAAATTTTTTTTTAAGGTCCAGAACAAAATTTCTCAACTTTAAGTGGCCGGAGGCACGTCTTAGAATTGACCGATTGATTTCAAATTTGGCAAATAATATTTTTACGGGTATTGACATGAAATGGGAGGGTTGTCGTACAAAAAAATTTAAATTTTTCTTTGTAATGGCCAGAACAAAACCTTTCAAGTTTAAGTGGCCGGGGGCACCCCTTAGAGTTGAACGATTGATTTCAAATTTTACAAATAATTTTTTTATGGGTATTGACACGAAATGGGAGGGTGTCGCACAAAAAATTTAAATTTTTTTTTTAAGGTCCAGAACAAAATTATTCAACTTTAAGTGGCCGGAGGCGCGTCTTAGAATTGACCAATTGATTTAAAATTTTTGCAAATAATATTTTTACGGATATTGACATGAAATAGGAGAGTGTCGTACAAAAAATTTAAATTTTTCTTTGTAATGGTCAGAACAAAACCTCTCAACTCTAACTGGCTAGGGGGCACGCCTTAAAAATCACCGATTGATTTCAAATTTTGCAAATAACATTTTTACGGGTATTCACACGTAATGGGAGGGTGCCGTACAAAAAATTTGAATTTTTCTTTGTAATAGCCAGAACAAAACTATTCAAGTTTAAGTGGTCGGGGGCACGCCTTAGAGTTAAACGATTGATTTCAAATTTTACACATAATTTTTTCAATACCCATATTGACATGAAATGGGAAGGTGTCGCACAAAAAATAAAAAAATTTTTTTTTAAGGTCCAGAACAAAATTTCTCAACTTTAAGTGGCCGGAGGCACGTCTTAGAATTGACCGATTGATTTCAAATTTTGCACATAATATTTTTACGGGTATTGATATGAAACGGGAGGGTGTCGTACAAAAAATTTAAATTTTTCTTTATAATGGCCACAACAAAACCCCTCAACTTTAAGTGGCCGGAGGCATCCCTTAGAGTTGACCGATTGATTTCAAATTTTACAAATAATATTTTTATGGGTATCGACACCAAATGGAAAGGTGTCATACAAAAAATTAAAATTTTTCTTTGTAATGGCCACAAACAAACCTTTCAATTTTAAGTGGCCAGGGGCACCCCTTAGAGTTGTCCGATGGATTTCTAATTTTAAACATAATATTTTTATGGGTATCGATATCAAATTGGAGGGTGTCGTACAAAAAATTTAAATTTTTCTTTATTATGGCCACAACAAAACCCCTCAATTTTAAGGTGCCGGAGGCACCCCTTAGAGTTGACCGATTGATTTCAAATTTTACAAATAATATTTTTATGGGTATCGACACCAAATGGAAGGGTGTCGTACAAAAAATTAAAATTTTTCTTTGTAATAGCCACAACCAAACCTTTCAACTTTAAGTGGCCGGGGGCACCCCTTAGAGTTGACCGATGGATTTCAAATTTTACGCATAGAATTTTTATGGGTATCGACACCAAATCGGAGGGTGTGGTATAAAAAATTTAAATTTTTCTATAGATTGGCCACAACAAAACCTCTCAACTCCAAGTGGCCGGGGCACCCCTTAGAGTTGACCGATTGATTTCAAATTTTACACATAATATTTTTATGGGTATTGACACCAAATGGGAGGGTGTCGTTCAAAAATTTACATTTTTCTTTGTAATGGCCACAACCAAACCTCTCAACTTTAAGTGGCCGGGGGCACCCCTTAGAGTTGAACGATTGATTTCAATTTTTACACATAATTTTTTAATGGGTATTGACACGAAATGAGAGGGTGTCGCGCAAAAAAAAAAAAAATTATTTTTAGGGTCTAGAACAAAATTTCTCAAATTTAAGTGGTCGGAGGCACGTCTTAGAATTGACCGATTGATATCAGATTTTGCAAATAATATTTTTATGAGTATTCACACGAAATGGGAGGGTGCCGCAAACTGCACAATGAAAAAAAAAATTCTAGTGTAATCTAAGGGCCACCCTTAATTATATATATATATATATATATATATATATATATATATATATATATATATATATATATATATATATATATATATATATATATATATATATATATATATGTATATATATATATATATATATATATATATATATATATATATATATATATATATATATATATATATATATATATATATATATATATATATATATATATTATATCAGGAGTCCACTTATCATCAGGTAGCACTTGTGGTAATCGTACATCGATGATGTTCTCCTTACTTTCTTGGCGACTGCAATGCTTGCATTCAACTTGACAGGGTCGTCTCGATAATGCATCAGCGTTCCCATGTGCAGTACCCTTGCGATGCTTAATGTCCAAATCGTACGCCTGCTACCGTTCGATCCAACGTGCTACTTGTCCATTTGGATTTTTGAACTGGAGTAGCTATCTTAAAGCACCATGGTCAGTTCTGAGATGAATTTTCTGACCATACAAGTATTTATGGAAATGTTTGACGCATTCCACAATAGCCAATAATTCCTTTCGAGTTACGCAATAGTTCCGCTCCGGCTTGGATAGCATTTTGGAAAAATAAGCTATCACTTTTTCCTGACCATCTATTTTCTGCGGCAATACTCCTCCTATACTTTCATTACTGGCATCAGTATCCAAAATAAACTGAACATTTGGTATAGGATAGGACAGAATTAGAGCCGTACATAATCTCCTTCAGAGCTCCACAAATGCTTGTTCCTGAGGTTGATTCCATTCAAATGCCTTATCTTTTCTGGTTAACTCATGCAGACTTTTGGCAACGTAGGCGAATCCTGGCACAAACCGTCTGTAATATGTGCACAATCCAAGGAAGCTTCGTAGTTCATGTAGGTTCTTCGGTCTTGGCCAGTTCATAACTGCTAAAATCTTGTCAGTAAGAAACTAGAGGCTTTTTTCTAGCAAAAATTGATTTTTAAAACCGTTATAACGGCCGTTTGGATACCAATATTTAAAAAAAATTAAGAAATTTCAAATCTTTGGAATATTTTTTATCAATTTATTCTAAAACTAGACTTCTTCAGTAAGAGGTTCCTGAGTGCGGCTCTAACAAAAAAAATTTTTTTGAAACAACCGGTGCTCTCACGGTCGCATTGTAGAGCCAGATCAAAATACCTTTTCTAGACATGTGTGTTTTATTAATATCTTGGACTAGTTCATAAATCAGCCAAATTCGACTCATGGTTAAGAGGGTAGAGGCTTTATACTAGAAAAAAAGTTTGGTTTTTAGATCCGTTATAACGGCCGTTTGGATATTAATATTTTTAAAAACTTCATAAATTTAGAATTTTTAAAACCTTTAAATCAATTTCTTCAAAAAAATTGACCGCTGCAGTTTCTCAGTGAGCGGCTCCAACAAAAAAGCTTGTAAAACACAAAATGCGTTTGAATCAACCGGCACTCTCACGGTCGCATTTGTGAAGCCAGTTCAAAAAACTTTTTCTAAAAATGTGTGTTTTTATTAATATCTTAGACAAGTTGGTATATCAGCAAAATCCAACACATGGTTAGGAGACTAGAGGCATTATACTAGGAAAAAAAATTGGTTTTTTAAATCCGTGATAACGGCCGTTTAGATACTAATATTTCTAAAAACTTCATAAATTTAGAATCTGTGGAAACATTTTAATCCATTTCTTATAAATATAAACCTCTGCAGTTAGAGGTTTTTGACTTGTCGGCTTCAACAAAAAAATTTGCAACAACCGCAACAACAACAATTTTCAAAAACCTTATAACAGTCAATGAAAAAAAAATTAAAAAGATTTGAATAGAAGAAATTAATTTTTTTTTCTTAGAAATAAACTATTTTGATATTTTGCAGTAATTGCACGACATATGATATAGAGTAGGTTTGCCGTGTATTTTTCATATATAGTGTCATAAATTGTCACACACATGTTCTGTGGTAGATTTTATATTTCTTTGTTGCAAAATTGGATAGATGTAGTTTTTCTTATATGTAGCTGATATAACTTTTTAAAATTTGTTCGATATCTGTTTTTAATTAGTTTGTTTTGTTTAAACTAATCCGATACATCAGATTCTACTTGTACACAGTTAAAAAAAATTGAATATGTAATGCAAATTGCTACACATATAGGTCCTATGGAAGTTTCCATTACAAAACAATACAAAGCTTGCTATATAAAGTTAAACTAACGCTCTTTGCATCAATATTTAACAGAGTACTTGGAGTAAAATATAAAGCTTGTTGTTTAAAAATGTCTCTTATTTGCATTAAATAATATTGCGCGCAACACTTTTTTCAGTATGACATTTTAATGCAAATTACATCATAATTTCGAGTTACTTTGATTATTAGGCACCTGCCTAAATTAATCAAATTAAAATAAAAAATTACAACGGAAAAAATTAAAACATACATACCACCTTAATCACTATTATTATAGACTTTCAGCTGAGAAGCGATAACTAAAACATACATGAAACGATTTTAACTATATATTTCTAAAATGGATAATATCTAGTGAATTTTGAAATTTCATTAATGTATTAAATTGTAGCAAAGTGCATTAAAACTTCTAGCTGTTCTATAGAAATAAATTATGATGCAAGAGTTGTTTTAAATTTTATAGAAATGCATTGAAATTAGGTTTAATGCATTACATATACTTTACAATTCAATAATAACCTGCAACGCATAGCTCCTATTGCAAGACTTGCTTTAAATATTGCAGTTACTTTTTCAACTGTGTATTAAAAGTTAAAATAATGCATTGATTGAGGGTTAGCACCAAAGTTAAACTTGACTCCAAAAAATAAAATTCAAAATGTTTGTGCTCCGGTGCGTTGTCTATAGAATCAAAACAACTTTAAATTCTAGCCATATGGCTCAATTTGACATTGACAAATCATTTTTTAATATTTGCGGTTGTTACCCATGGTTTCCTATTAGTAGCAAGTTGAGCAAGTAATGTGTCCAAATTCACAATTTTTATTGAAGGGTGCTTCAGAGCATAATTTGCTCTCAAAAGTTTAAGTATTATATGAAGCATTAGAGTAGAATAAAAAACTACTATATGTTTAGGATACTCATTAGCTTAAATATCACTTTTATTACCTTGAACCCACTTGCAATATTCTGGAACATGGTTATGTATATTATGATTATCATTCGCTTACAGAAAAAACTAGTCTCATCTATATTTACGACTTAAACTGGAGCATATTTCTCATTTTAAATTATCTCGGCCAACTTTTCAGGAAACATTTACGGTGCCGAGAATTATTTTTTTACTTCAGGACGAAAAATTGTTTTATTTTTTTAATTTTGTAATCGCTTTAAATCAAGTTATACGCGCGTAAAAAAGAACTGAATAGTTTTTCGCGTAAATCAAATACGCGTAAAAATAGTTCGCGTAAGAACAGAATTCGGTGTATACTAAAATGATAAAATAGTGGGGAATATCGGTGTCTGGATTGAAGGTGGAGCACATACTGCTTCTGGGTAACAAAACAAAAATCGTGTAGTTGTAAGTGGGTTCTCGGTCTAAGTCTTTCGAATTTCTCTCGAAGCCCCTCTAAATGAAGATTGCTTTGTGATGATTTTGGAGGGAAAGAAAAGTTTAAGATGTCATGAAATATTAGGAAAAACGATTGTCGGAAGTTTGCCGTTCGATTATTGTAAATTGTAGTTTTCATTATATTTTATGTACAGTCAGAGGCGTAGCTAGGGGGGGGCGGGGGGGGCGGTCCGCCCCGGGTGTCACCCGATTTGGGGTGACACCCGAACGTAAAAAACTTAAACAAACCATCACAATGTTTTCAACGATAAATCACTTCGAAACCGTTTTGGGGTGACACCCGAATGTAAACAACTTAAACAAACCATCACAATGTTTTCAATGATAAATCACTTTGAAACCGTTTTGGGGTGACACCCGAACGTAAAAAACATAAACAAACCATCACAATGTTTTCAACGATAAATCACTTCGAAACCGTTTTGGGGTGACACCCGAACGTAAACAACTTAAACAAACCATCACAATGTTTTCAATGATAAATCACTTCGAAACCGTTTTGGGGTGACACCCGAACGTAAAAAACTTAAACAAACCATCACAATGTTTTCAACGATAAATCACTTCGAAACCGTTTTGGGGTGACACCCGAACGTAAACAACTTAAACAAACCATCACAATGTTTTCAATGATAAATCACTTCGAAACCGTTTTGGGGTGACACCCGAACGTAAAAAACTTAAACAAACCATCACAATGTTTTCAATGATAAATCACTTCGAAACCGTTTTGGGGTGACACCCGAACGTAAAAAACTTAAACAAACCATCACAATGTTTTCAATGATAAATCACTTCGAAACCGTTTTGGGGTGACACCCGAACGTAAACAACTTAAACAAACCATCACAATGTTTTCAACGATAAATCACTTCGAAACCGTTTTGGGGTGACACCCGAACGTAAACAACTTAAACAAACCATCACAATGTTTTCAATGATAAATCACTTCGAAACCGTTTTGGGGTGACACCCGAATGTAAACAACTTAAACAAACCATCACAATGTTTTCAACGATAAATCACTTCGAAACCGTTTTGGGGTGACACCCGAACGTAAAAAACTTAAACAAACCATCACATGTTTTCAACGATAAATCACTTCGAAACCGTTTTGGGGTGACACCCGAACGTAAAAAACTTAAACAAACCGTTTTCAACGATAAATCACTTAGAAACCATTTTAACCAGGCTATCCATATAATTTTAATTTATAAATTGTGATAACTTATAAATGTGTCCTATAAATGTGTTATTGGTTCAAAAAGAATCTATTCTACTTTTTAAAATTTTTGAGTTATTACGTGAAATAAAATTTTAACAATATTAATCGAATCAACATGTTGAGCATTGAATCCCATCACCACAATTACTCAATAGCTTTGAATATTCCTATAGATACCATATTGACCGTTTTTTACGATATATTATTTAGTATGCAAGCATGATTATTTAATGACCAGGTCTGAAAACACATATGCTGAATAATGTATAGTAAAAGTGGTTTACGTCGATAATGTGGCACCCTTTGTCGATAGGGTGGCACCCTTGAGTTACAATGTCTCTATTCCAAAATTATTTCTAAAATATCCGCTTAACCTTACTACCTAATATATGTTTTACATTTCAAACAAATTAATTGCAAACACCTAAGGAAACTAACAAACAATCAAATTACCGTGTTTGTAAATGATCTCAAAATAATTTTTTTTCCTTTATCTTGAAACTCAAAGAATAAATTGAAAGAGATCGTTTTTCAATGGACACAAAAATAATTACTGTAGAATAAAATGGCAGTTATGCAATTACTGCAGTTTTGCAAATTTTTGTAGGTTGATACATACTCATACTGTTTGTTTTCAGTTTTATATATTTATATATTTGAATTAAATGAAAGTTTATCATTTAAAATTACATTTTGTTGGGTTTTAAATCCCTTGAAAATTTCAAACTCATCAAGTGATTCTTTTAAAGATCCTTGGCTACATAAATGTAAAGCCTTCAATTTTTTTTTTAAAAGTGGTGTAGCTATTGTTATTATCTATGTAAATGGTTTGCAAAAATAAACTTTAAATTTTGTTTATTTTTCTTCTTAGGCAGGTATTCCTTAAATCAGTCTTTAAAACATTTTCCGGTTTTCCCGATGTAAAATTTTTCACAAAAATCACATTCAATTTTGTAAATTATTGAGCATGATTCTAATTGGATATTTAATTTTGGTTTCAATTCTTTATATAAAATATCTTTTAGGATTTCATACTTATATTTTTTTTTTAAATAGTTCCTTATAATATTAGGCTATGATTTGTATATTCCATTTTATCAAATATTATTTAATATAAGTTGTTACAAGGAAATTTAAATAAATTAATTTTCTTGGCGGTGTATTTAGTCGTTAACACAGTGTACTTATTATGAACTATGTACCTATTATGTATCCTACAAATATATTTAGAATTAATACTTTGCTGATACCTATACTATAATTAAAAATATTTTTTTAGATTTCGTTTAGCAAATATCCCAAAAAATAAATATGCCACGAGGAGTTCATACTCTTTAAAGAAAAAGTTGGTTCCAGCAGAGAAAGACCAAATCTATAAATATGTTACAAAACCCGATGATATCCAAGGTTCATCAAAAGAAACTGATTATCACGTTGATGCAACGAATGTTTCAGAGAATATTGGCTCATCTTCGGAAAGTAACAGCAACAATACAGAATTAATAATGATAACCTATGATGGCGAATTAGAAAGGAATAATGAAAATGACAGTGATAATGCCGCTAATGCTTCTACTATCGAAGACAGTATTTGCATGGGTGAATCACTTCAGGACTTAAGAGATGTATCACATTGGAATATACTCGTCTCTGGTAATGTTCGCATTGAAATCATAAAAAAAGAAAGTGAACATTTTCAAAATAGAGAAGGGTCGTTTCTTACTGTATCTAGACACGGGTTAGACATAAAAGGTGATGTTCGCCATCTTTCTAAAGAATGGTTTTATAAAATGATGAATAATGGTGAAAAAATTCTACGGCCATGGATTGTTTATTCTCCTGTAAATTATAACTTGCGTCCTGTATTGCTTCTGTTGTCGTGTATTTGCTGTCACCAATAATAATAATACAAAATCAACATTTACTACTGGATATCAGAAGCGGTGGAAACTAAATCCCAAAGTGGCCGAGCATGAAATGAACATCTGGAGAATTTTGAAAAGTGGAAAACTTTAGAAATGAGGTTAAAAATTCATAAAACTATACGAGACGCAGCCTTGCAATTAATATATAATAAAAAACAGAAGTGGAAACATCTTTTATCAAGATTATTGGATATAACTTTGTTTTTATCTAAACAAAACCCAGCATTTCGTGGACATGATGAAGGACAAAGTTCTTCAAATAAAGGCAATTTCTTAGAACTAACCAAACTATTGTCAAAGTATGATGTAGTGTTAAAAGAACACATTTTGAATTTGGAGCATGGTAAATCACCAAAAGTATCATATTTGTCACCAGATATACAAAATGAGTTCATAAATGTTTTAGCGATCCACGTAAAGTTTAAGCTTGTCAACGAAATTAAATCGGTTACATATTTTGGAATTATGTTTGATAGCACACCTGACATTTCACATATTGATCAAATGTCAGAAGTGATTCGTTATGTGAAAATTGATGGTAGTAAAGTGGAAATCAAGGAAGTATTCCTTGGATTTTTTCCTTTACGTGGAAAAAAGCCGCTGATTTAAGCGATGAAATTCTTACACTGAAAAAAAAATTGAAGTAATGATAACCTCATCTCGAAGATGGCAGTTTATTATTCATGCAAAGAAAAGATATTTACAAACAATTTCACCGTGATTGGGACAACTACTCAGTACTCAGTAACATTTTCCTGATAACAGAATGAGGTGTAATTAAAATATAAAGTGCTATCCAATATAACAGTAGTTGAATAAAGTTAATAACTATTTCCATAAAAACATATTTCTTTGGCCTTATATCATGAATTTTTCATTTTAAAATTTAAGTATTTGAGATTAATTCAACTATATTTTATTTTCACATAAATATTTCATGTGATTGTCTCAACTGCATCGGCTTATCATTGTACGGTTGTTGAATCAATCTCGTATTTCGATTCGCCATATCTGCCCACACGGTGAGGTTGAGACAACTGCATTTCGATTGGAAATAGGACATGTTTTTTTCAGTGTAAAATCTTGAAAATGCTGGTATAGATGTTATAAATTGTCGCTCCTAAAGGTTATGATAATGCAGCTGTTATGAGTAGTATATATGGAGAAGTGCAAGCTATTATTAAAGCAAAAAATAACAAAGCAATTTTTGTGGGCTGCAAAGATCATTTAATTAATTTATACGGCCAACACTCGTCAGTGGAAGCCATTTTTACATGTTTTTCTGCTTCGACTAGCCGCTGGGAAGTACTTGCTAAACACAACAAAGCAACTGTTAAAATACTCTTAACAACGCATTGGAGTGCTCATTATGCTGCAGTAAAAGTATTGGCCGAAAACTTTGATGGGACTGTGGCTGAAATTGAGAAGTTAAGTGATCAACAAGAAAATGTAGACACTAGAGGCGCTGCACAGAACCTTATCAATGCAGCATGTGATTTTTCGTTTCTTTGCTATCTTTTGTTTTGGAATGATATTCTAAGAGAAATAATATCTGCTCAGATTGGATTGCAAAGCACGGGCTTGAATATAGATCAATTAGCTACAAAAATAGAGTCAATTCATAACGAAGTCTCATTGTAGAAGAGACAATAGATCTAGCTGCGAAAAAATCGGAGGACTATGACATTCCAATGGAAAGCCGAATTCGTCATAAAAACGCAAAAAACGAACGGGTGGTGAGTTTGCACCTGATGTTGGACTGACACTGAGAGCTCAACTTAAAAAGGACATGTTGGAACGTCTTGACCGATTCAGTGTTGAACTCCGAACTAGACTGAAGTCAGTTCAAGATTTAGCTTCATTGTTCGAGGTTGTGCAGACAAACACTTAGCTTTTGGCGAACAGTGAAGAGTTAAAATTATCGGTTTCAAAATTTACTGGTTTTTATGATGCGGTATTGGCAACAGAACTCCTCATAGAGATACAAAGGGTGAGGAGGCATTTAAAAGCGGCCAATGTTACAGTTTCTAACTGGGTGTACCTAGACTTTTTGAAATTCATCGTAGAATGGGATTTTTTAGAATTTCTTCCGAATCTTACGGTCGCACTAAAGTTATTTATGACTATTTGCGTATTAGTGGCTTCGTGTGAGAGGAGTTTCAGCAAATTAAAATTAGTTAAAAATTACTTGCGGGCTTATAATAATAATGCTCATTTGTATTAAATAAAAAAAATTATAAATTACGTTTATCGGCTTTTTATTATTATTGACAGTTTTTATTTTTGGGGTGACACCACAATATCCGCCCCGGGTGCCACCCATACTAGCTACGCCACTGTGTACAGTAAAGATTATACGATAGTAACAATAATGTACAAAATTTGAATTTGCAAAAGTAAAATAATCTTAAAAGCTAAAGTACATGTATGAAAATATAAGTAATACCAACTATTACATTTGAACTTGTATATGACCTTGTTTACTTGTAAATTTTTCGTATGATTCAATCTAGTGGCAAATGCCATTAATCAAACTAATCAAAAATAGTAGATTTTTGTATAAGCTTAGAATGAAGGAAATTCTTCACGAGGATGAAGTTTCCCTAGCCGAGCGTAGCGAGTGGAGGGAATCATCCGAGTGAAGAATTGCCTTCATCCCAAGCGAATACAAGATGCAATTTTATCCACGTTTGAAGTCGTGGATTTCAAATAATTTCCAGTTATCCTGTAAAAGTTTATATCGCCATATTGAAATAAACGCATGAAAAGAAAAATAAAACAAAACATGTTTGTTTATTTTAGATTTTATATATGTATTGTTCTTGTTTTAACTTGTTTATATTACTATACCAACAAATCAAGTTTTAAATTTGTTAGGGGAATATTTAATAAATAAAGTGGAATGAAAAATATAAAGTGGAATTTAATAAATAATGTGGAATGAATACAATTACAATGAAAGATATACGCATGGAAAGTATATATTCTTTAGTAGTCGTGGATAAAAAAATTAATTTAAGTGGTGCTACACTTATCACACACAGCTCTACATAAAAGTTTATATAAAGATTAATTAATAATGTGAAACAGAGAGAAGGTAGAAATAGCGCGTTGCATGTGAATTCAAAATAAAGTGACTGATGAACGGACGTCTATCAAAAGCTAGAGTAGCAGTTGTTTATCCCAAGTGAACTAATCAAGATGTCAACTGATGTTTTGAAACGAAGCAATTTAAAAATTTGCTGTTTACAAATTGAATAAATAAAATTTCAATTACGTTAATGTAATTTATCTGCTTTCACGAGTCACGACATCTCACTCCAACACTATTTAATTTTAATGTTTTCTATAACAAATTCGATTTCGATATTATGTTCAAAATTTTTTGACACTAAAAAAAATATGTAAATAATAACGCGTTGGTTTTGTTAAAATCGAAGGCAAAAAAATAAAAATATAAATTTGTAGACAAACAAAATAAAATACTCGATATTCTTTTTGCTCTTTTTATATTAAAATATTATGCACGTGCCTCATCCAACCAAATCATGTCATTGATTTTTCTGTTTTTTTTTGTTTCATTAACGTTTCCTAACATAATTTTGTTTTTAAAATATTTTTGTTTGTTCATTTTGTATTAAGAAAGAATTAAGATAAAAGAATTTGAGTTTTGAAATCATTACAGCGTGGGTTATAAGAGTGAGTGCGTTTTGAGCATCGTCCAACGCATAACTGTTCATAGTACCCATAATCGTTGATATGGTACCATTATTTCAAAGTAAATAATTTCTTTCAAACTCAATAAGAATGTTCATTTTTCTCTCCGATATTTGTTTAACATTTAATAGAGGAATTTATTAACTCGACTACTATCTACTAAAATCTTGGACATTTTTATCATGATTCATGAGGGACGTTGTTACGAGTCATCTAATCAAGATTTAATAAGCGTACAGATGACACCTGGTGATTTACGATTCTTCTCGTTGATGACCTCACGGTATCCAGCCTATCAGGATGTTTTCATCGTTATGTTATCATTATTGATGAGTTTTTCTGGCTAAGGAAGAATAGATTTTTGATCTGTTTTGACTCGTCTTCGCTAGGTGCGTGAGCGTGATGGTCGAAATTCTGAAATGTTTAGATGCGGTTTCTCAAGGTGCGCGTAATCTTATACCTATTGTGCGGCGGTCGATAGTATTTTGATTTATAAGGTGGTGTATGAAAAGAAAAAGACAATTCCAAATTTTCTTCCATTTTTATTACCAAACTAGTAGATAGTATTCTCTTTCTTTGTTTTATGGATCACAAGCTACAGTTTCCGGCTCTCTTAGTTCTTAACACTACTATTTTTAGTGAATCCTTATATGGGCATAACTAATCAGTTTTTCACGAGTTTCTGACTGTCAAAGACTTAGTACGGTCCATTTTGATGTCACAGCCCGATCGCAGTTTCAAAAGGTTTTTTGTGTTAAATCTGATAGTAAAAGATCAGAGGTTAGAGTTTAATAAGCTTTTATGAGAACGGCGAGCTAGCTCAACTGATTCGTTCGTGAGTGGGCCTTTTTCGATGATGGAAGTTCATCAATTACAAATGGTTCACTCACTTTCGCTTTGACCGCCTTCCTGGTGATAGCTTTCAGCAGCGCAAAAACGTAAAGATCCTAAAACCATATCAAAATATAAACATGGTAGAGCAAGACTATAACATACCTTACTATAATAATTTAAAAGCAAATTTGTTCCTTTATTGTTCTGTTCTTGACGCATCACAATTTATATCTAATTTATCATCATACCATCAGAAAGTCAACACAATATAATATAAAAAAATAATAAAATACCTTAAGTTACCTCAAATCAGCCTGTACTAGTCATATAGTTAAGAGCTGCAAGAGCTGCAATTCTCTTTACTTTTGTGGAGATAACTTCCAGTTCCACAATAAAAAATTAAGTTCCACAATAATTCCATAGTAATAATTCCAACAAATACATTGCATTGCATTATACATATTTTATATTCCTATCATTGTGAATCAGCCTAACAAAAAATAGTTCTAGTCCTGATGGAAATAAAGAGAAAAGTTTCCCTAAAAAATAGATTTGAAAAAATGTTACTTACTTCATGTTAGTTTATAGTTCAGCATTTTTTGACAGTTCTGTAATCTCATGTTTTGCTATCTCCACGTTTTCTTAAAATTATTTAAAACAAAACTAATTGATTCAATATTGCTAAAAGAAGCGTATGTTATAAAAATGGTTAAACTAACTTTAATAATACTAGTATTGAAAGCATAAGCCGAGTGGTGTAAACTTTAAAGGTTAATTATTCTAAAGCATGCCATGTTTTTAATCATATAAAAAAAATTTTGTTAAATAAAATTCCATACTAATTAAATTATATCAACTTTTTTAAGTCAATATTCAATTTAATTAAATTATATAAACTAGAATTTTTTTTATTGAAGTGAAAACTTCTTTAGCCGCGTTGTGAATTTTGTATGAGGTAAAATTTATATATTCGCGTTACCATGTTTTATATGCATTTTTGAAGAACAAAAAATATTTTTTTTTAAATATGAAATACATCTATCATTTCTTAACATTTCAAATTGCGGTGTAGATATCGCGCCCGACTGATGTTCTGTAGGTCGTGAGTTCTTCAGTTCCTGGTGTGGTACATTTTTTTATTGTTTTTTTTTAATTTTTATTAAATACCTTTAAAATTATTTTAAAAAATTGATCTTTAATGCAGTTTTTTAAAGTTATATTGCTACTGTTTTTTGCAACTTGCATTCGAGCCATCATGCTAAATAAATATGGAATATATGTATATAAAATTGAAAGTATGTCTGTTTGTCCTTTATGACATCAATCATCATGAAAATTTGGGAAGCTGTTGTGTACACTTAATTTGCTTTTTATTTAACTATCGTTTTAAACGGTAGTTTGCTTTGATCAATGTTTTTTTTGTTAAACATAATTTTATGAAATTAAAAATAACGTAAGAAAGATAGTATAACCTGAAACAATTACATTTGTATATCAAAATTATATGCATTGGAATTTAACACATGATGTTACAAATTTCATCATCTTCAAAAAATATGTTGTTGGTTTGGAATTGTATGTAATACATGTTTCTAAAATTAAGTGAAGACTTGATACTTGTAACTTGATACTTGATAACATCGATTAAATCGATTTTAGCCTCACAATTACGAGACGGAAATCGCATAAATTCTATACAAATAAGCATAGCTTATGTACGATTAAACATGGATGGCAATCATGATAAATAAACTAATTAAAAATGGTGGCACTTAGTCGATAGTGATTTGCAAACGGCATCAATGCGCATTAATACCAATGAATTTACTTAGCTTTCCGCAGGAAGATTTGTAAAATTTAAAACTGTTGATCTAAAGGGGTAACAACCACGCGTATTTTAGTCCCTACTATTGGAGTATGAGTTATTTTGAGGTATCGTATACCACTGGCAATAGCAGTGCAATCTCATTAGCCAAAGTAATATCTTAGGGGTGCTGGCGGATGAAGTATTTTCAATCAACGATACCATCATTTACTCTATGTTATGGAATATTCTTTGATGGTGCGCTATTTTTTTTAAATAAAATGTATTTGGTAGTAGAAATTACAAGGTGTGTCACAACAATACATAAAAAACTTTTAAAAACAAGATCCCACAACAACATGCTTTCTAAGGTGTTGATAGACGCAAATTTTTTAAATGATATGTTTTGATTATTTTAAATATAAAAATGTATATAATAGTTGCTTGGAATGCTGATAGATATGAAACCCAGAATAATTTTAGTGATTTTAATTTAAACATTCTGAAATTTTAATTTGCGATGCTACTATAATTGGAAGATACCAAAAAAACAGCAATTTCACAGATTTAAGTTTTCACTTCTGTCGGCAGTCCTTAACACTGCCTTTTTTTTTTAATTAGTTAGACATGTTAAGCACACTAAATATGAAATATTCATTATTCAGACTCTTTGAATATTCGAAGATATCATGTCAACTATAAAGGAAGCCGATGAGGAAAGTGCGGAAGGAATGAGGATATGGGTATAACTATACTGATTGTTTTAAATGATGATGGACATTTGCTTTAAATGTCTGGGGGGCAAATTCATCAGGAAACCCAAAGGAGGGCATTGAGTGCCGCAATTTGGCCATTCTATTAAAATAATCGTTCTGGAAGGACACAGTTCTACAACAAGGTATCTGAACAACAAATGAATGGAATAACTCGGAAGCTCTTGTTTGTCAATTGTACTACGCAAACGATGGACAAATATTTTGATTTTCCTTAAAGGAGAATTCGTCAAAGTTATATTTATAGTAGACTAGCAGGACCCGGCGTACGTTGCTACGCCTATAAAAAAGTTTGTGTGCGTAGATTTTGTTGAATTAGTAAGAATAATTTCAAAGAGTCGTAATGAGAATAGAAGAAGCCTATTTTAATTTTTTCATTTTGGAAATATGAATAACAGAGATCATTAGCACTCTAGCTGATCAATCCAGATAGTTTGAAAATTGAAAGGAAGGTCAACATTTGAAAGTGATTGGTAAAGAGTTTCGGAGAGTTTAAATTAAACACTTGCAATTTTTCGCGTTAATCGGCTTAATATGTGTCGCGAAAAATTAGGTGAACGTCAAAACATTCGTTTATTTGGTGTTACAGTTATCAATGACTTCCTCTGGAACCGTCATACTTGCGATACAAAATAGGCACACCGCACTAAAATTTACTGTTTTATCGTACATTTCATGTTGACTAATTTCATTTATCAATCTGTCCAGATTATTTGCTGATCTTAAATAAAGTCAATTTAGATTTTCAAATATATTTTACCAACTATTTCCAATGCTCTACATGCGCTCTGCTCTGTGTGCTTTTATTAGTAATGGAGCATGTCACTGAAAGAAAACTTTGAAGAGCAGACTAAATATGCATAGCGCAGATGTTTGATACGAAACACGATTTTGATCGAAAAACCTAAGAATGACAGCATTTTTAGTGAAGGTTTTCGTTTTTTGGGTTTTGTCGATTTATGGCCATCGTCTTATTTCGACATTTCTGCCAGAGTTTTAAAAAAAAAATTTGGACAAACATAATAATAAGACTAATTTGTAGTATAATATATAAATAATAATAAGAATAATATCAATTATAAATCCAGACTTATATACTAATCTAAAACCAGTCTAATCACTTCATTTGTTGACATATTTGCATATATTTTACCGATTTCTTCAAATAACCTACATTGTTTGTTTGTTTTTGAAATTAATGGGGACGCATATTTTTCTTAATAAGTAAAACACTTTCAACCTGTAGCTTTGATATTATTGTTTATAATCCTTTTCTTCAATACAAAGGTTCCATTGCAAAAACTTGCTGCATCAATGTTTCTAAAAAGAGGAAAAGAATTTTTCAATTTTCCAATTTTCTATATTTTGAACATGTATCACATATATTTAAACCAAATAAAATATGTATTACACATTTATATACACCAAACCAAGAACGTGTTTGTTGTAAATTAGAAATATTTGTTGCAACGTAATGTGTTGGATACATACAATTGTATCATGTATGTATATAATAAATATATAAATGTATATAATTTTCATCTAAATGAATTTGTTTGTCACATTATACTTTAATTTTCCATTTGAATGGTAATTTTGTTTTGCGGAAAAAAGAATCGATCAAAGATACCTGAATAAAAGTTGAATAAAATTCAAGTATAAAATATAATATACATTTAGGCATACATTTAACCATTAGGAAAATTAAAATTATTAATTATAAAAAATCTAAATTAAATTTCAAAATTTCGGCTCCGAGGTGCATTAGTACCTGTTAATGGCCTTCTCCTGACAAAATTTCAGACTCCTGTGTGCTACAGATTTCGCTGGAGATCGCACGCAGACAGACAAACACTTTATTTTATTATTTTAAAAGATTGACAATTCACCCACATTTCTTCGGTGCTGGAGTGAATCAAGCTGATCCGTTCGGTATTACCAATCAACCGTAGTGGTTTTCTCTGTACAGAGTGTAGACATTTTATTGTTGACAGATAAGCACCTCCCCAAACATGACAGCAGTATATCATACATGGACGAATAAAGGACTTATAGATCAGCAAAATTTGATCGGGATTGAAAAACTTTTTTACATCGACTTTTTTGCATTGCATATTTAGCGAGGTTGGCCTCATGTTTGTTCCATTTTAAGTTATTTTCAAAATCCACTCCAAGATAGAATCAATTAACTGCAGTATGAGATCGAAATTTAGAAGATGAATGTGATGTATGCAATGTGCTGTTATCAGCAAAACTATGGAGTGGGTACACTGTGGAAATAAGTAAGTCATTAATTTATAGAAGAAACAAGGTTGATGAAAGTACAGAGCCATGTTGAACACCAACATTGGTTGTGAAAATATTGGATGTAATACTAAATTAACATGAAATTGGCGACCTGTAAGAAACCATATGAATCCATGAGACAGACGACAGAGGACAGTAAGATGGTCTATACCATAAGATTTTAATTTAGCTATTAGATTTCTATGCCACACTTTATCAATTGCTTTAAAAATATCAAGTGAAATACTGAATGTTTTGCCATGGTTTTCCAGCGATTTGTTTCAGGGGATACGTGGGTTAACATATCACCCGTTGCATGATTGCTACGAAAACCATGCTTATCTTACTACTACCGACAGAATTGCTATTGGTCTATAAATACTTTGACATGGGTTGAACGTTGGCCAGCTTCCAAGAATCGGGAAAGATTCCGGTTTCGTAAGATAAATAGAAAATTTTTGCTATGGAATTGGAGCTAGTTGCCTAGCAAAGTTTTTAACACTGAAGGGTGGAATTCCGTCGGAGCCACCGGATTTGTCTATATTGATAGAAAGAAGCATTTTTCGAACAATAATGCAACGAAAAATAATTGGTTTCATTTTCGTTTTACGTGGGGAAATGAGTGTAGAAGAATGGGGAGGTTCAACTAAATTTGAATTTTCTGCAAAAATACGACCCAAAAGTCATATTTTGTATTTACTAATATTTCTTGCTTTTTTATAATAGACACTATGGGTTTAAGGTGTTTAATTTAAGTCACTCAAAAAAATAAAAGTCACTTTTATAAAATTTTTATAAATATACAACCCACAAAATTTTTTGATAAAACTTCAATGTTTTTCCTTCAAATCCAAAAATAATTGGTAAATCAAATAAATTTTTGCTTTTTTCAAATAATTGGGGAGGAATTTGGGGATCTGTATAATCCTATTACAAACATAGTTTCATCAACACCTGAGATCTGCAGTGCTAGAGGATTATGGTGTTTAGAGTACAACTCGTAAGCCTTAATTCTCATACATGAAAGTGAATTTCGAACAAATACACAGACACCATGTTTACTATATTCCAATTCGTAACTAGGCATCCGGTATTTATCAAGATCCAATTTCGATGCTTTATCCCTGACAATCGGTAAGAAACAATATATATTTCGGTAAGAATCAATATGTCAGGTTTATTGAAGTAAAACTTCTAATGCGACTTCCAAAAAATGTTGCGTTTAAAACATAAAATTGTTTGCGCTACACTCTGTCTGACGCTACACTATGTCTGACGCTACAACTGTTTATGACTCGATGAAATACAAACCGTCTTATCACCGTTATTATCTCCACAGAAATTAATTAATCATTTAATTATTCTTTGACACCTTTGACACCCTTGACACCCTTGACACCTTGACACCCTTGACATCCTGAAAAATAAAATTTTTAGGAATTTAGGAATTAGAATTTAGGAATTACAATTCCTTCACTAATTTTTTTATTTTCTATTGATTAGAAATTAAATAAACAATTTCCCAAATTTCCCAAATTTTCCAAATTTCCCAAATTTCCCAAAATTTCCCAAATTTCGCAAAATTCCTAAATTTCCCAAAATTTCCCAAATTTCCCAAAATTCCCAAATTTCCCAAATTTCCCAAAATTTCAAAATTTCCCAAATTTCCCAAAATTTCCCAAATTTCCCTAATTCGAATTCGAATACATCCCAAATTTTAATTAATGACTTTTAAAAGAATGTAATATGTTTTTATTTCCACATTACGAAGTTTTACTTCTTTCGCGCGGAGGGACTCCACGCACAACTTTTTTTTCGATGTAGTGATGAACCTCGTTTAGGTTGGAATTGAGACCTCGTATGTTGGTGAGATCAATGCTAAACTGTTGGTTCACCTCTGCTGCCATTTTGTTGAGACAAAGACTTTTCTTTTGACATTGCAGGTATAGATACTGAGATTCGGCCAGATCTAAATTTCAAGACTAAACAATACAAAAAAATCTAGATACCTTGGTCACAAAAGCACGATAACAGCTTTCATGCAGTAGTAAAAAAAGCAACGAGATTGGAAATACAAAAGACACTAGTTAAATTGAAGATTCCAAATAAAAGGGTTGATTCAAGTTAAAGTAATACAAAAGAAAAAATTCATACTAATATATAAAAGGAAATTTTATTTTTCTTGTTACCAGGCAATAGAAAACAAATTTATGTCTTTAAAATAATATATTTATAAGTTTAATAATCCCTAAACAATCTCACCCGAATATATGAAAACTTCTTATTTGCACCTCACTTTCACTACACTCACAGTATTTTTAAGTTTTTGATTTTATTTTATTTTACTCTGTCTTTAAAAAGGCAAACTGCAAAAATAAAATAAAACAAACGTTTAGAACTTCACTTTCTTTTAATTTGTTTTGTTGTTTCGATAGATGTTTTTTTTATTACAAAAGACATCTGTCCTGTTTAAAAGCAGAAATGCTCATGAATAAGAAAAATAAATGTATTTAAGCTTAATCTGTAAAACATTTGGATATATGGTGATTAATTAATTTGGGTGTATGGTGATAAATTAATAATTAATTAATATGGTGATTAATTATAATTCTAATGTTTGACGTTTTATTTAACATCAAAATATAGTTGTTGATATCTCAATTAAGAATGTTAAAAAATGTGTTCATTTTTTTTTATTCAAAGTTAGGCATTTTTAGTGTTTAAACAAAACCCCCGATATATCATAGCCCTACCCATTCACGCCATTAGCAATTAACAATGAACATTGCCATATGCAAAAAATTGGATTAGTGTTTTTGATTAAATATTTTTGAATTTTTTTACCTGGAGTTTTATTTTTCCAGATGGCGTTATGAGCGTTATGACGATTTTTTGAATTTTTTTTATATTGAGTTTCAATTTCAAAATGGTGTTACAAGTTCTCGATTTTTACTGTGCTAAAAGATAAAGAAGGCTTCTATATCGGGGGTTTTGGTTTAAACCATAGTAAATTATAGATTATAACGTCTTTGAATATCTGAAGATACTATATGTTAACTAGGGAACCAGGGTTCGAGAGTATTAATCAATTTGGATTAATGATTTCCGGATTTTTTCTCGTGTGTCAAGAATCTACTTTGTTTTCGATCAATTAAATAAATTAAAATTATTTAAATTTATAGAAAAATTATTTCATAAAAAAAAATATGGAGGGGCTGAAATCTCACAGCTCTGAGATATCAAGACTTCGGTCTGGGTTAAGGGTTTTGATATAGTTTTCGGCAAAAAACTTTTATGAGGACATGGTTTTTAGTTTTGGGCAGCGATGTATATCAAACATAACTTTTTGTTAAAGTACATGTATTTTTTATCTCTGTTTAGCTATATATTACAAAACTAACACGAAACACCAATACGTTGTCGGAAAATTATAACAGATCATAAATTAACATAATTTAGTGAAAAGATGATACAATCAGCAAACTACACAAAAACCTCTCCATTTAGCGTTTCCATAAAATATTACAAAATCACAAATTTATATTTCTTTCAAAATTCCAAAAATATTGTAAAAATTAAATAAAATCAAACTTTTTTCAAAATTCCAAAAATATTCCGAAAATTAGAATAAAATCAAATATTTAAACTTTTTCTAAATTCCAATAATATTCCAAAAATTCTTAAAAATTCAAACTTTTCCAAAATTGTAAAAATGTTGCAAAAATCATTACAAAATCAAAAATTGAAACTTTTTTCAAAATTCCGAAAATTATACTATAAAATCAAAAATTTAAAATTTTTCAAAATTCTAAAAATATTCCAAAAATTCTTACAAAATCAAAAATTGAAACTTTTTCCAAAATTCTAAAAATATTGCAAAAATTATTACAAAATCAAAAATACAAACTTTTTTCAAAAATATTTCAAAAACTATAACAAATTCAACAATTTCCATGTTCAATTACATTTACGTCATAAAAACAGCTACATTTTTTTTCTAAAAAATTGCCTAAAAAAATATATGAAGCAACAAAAATTTTCATAGAACGAAAAAATTATATTGTAATTTGTAAAACATTTCCATAATATGGAGTCTAATGACAGTGGAAAAATTCAACTTAAGTAAATTAAATAAGTGATGAAGAAGTTTCAACTTCGAAATTGTCATCGCCTCAACAACGGCGTAATCGATAGCGTGTCTGCCTAAGGATTCGAACCAGGCACTGAGAAGGAAGGTTTGAATTCGTCCGAAACACGAAAAATGCGAAGTGGAGTTGTTTTCTGAGAAACTTCCAGCCATACCTTTGAATTGAAAAAATTCCAATTACTACTTTACTTACTTGAGTTTAATTGATCTCAACAAGTCCCCAATATTATAGTATACTAGGGCAGGCATGTCAAACTCATTTCGGTACTCGGGCCAAATTTTTTGAAAATTGTCTTCCAAATCCTTAAGCGGGCATCCACACTGAATTAATTTGGTTTTTTTAAAAATTTTAAATTTGTGGGTTGATTGAATATAATCGACCATAAAGAAAACAAAACAACAATTTTATATAGAAATTCATTAATTCTTATATTCTTTTAATTCAGGTTTTTTTGCTTGATAGAATGCACAGCTTTTCATTTTTCAATTCATCAAAATCTGGTATTAGTTTTTGGCTTAATGTAATTTTTAATATTGATGCTAAATGTTCTTCAGTCAATCTGGTTCGCTGCGAAGTTTGATTTATCTTCATTTGTGAAAAAAGTTGTTCACAAATATACGTGCTACCAAACATGGATAATATGCGTATAACAAAATTTCGAATACCAGGGAAACAGTCTGCAGGTAAATACTCATAAAACCCTGGAATACCAATTTCCTTATATTTTTGGTTCAACAACGTGTCGCATCGTAGTTCTATAAACTCCATTTGCAAATTTTCCTCAATATTGTCAATGTCAACAGACATCGGAGAGCAAAAACTATTGAAATGACTATTTTGAAAATCTGAAAACATCTTTTCGAAATCGTCTGCCAAAATTTTCAGTTGTTTTTCATATTTTTCAAATTTCAACTCTGGATGTTTAAGCAAAAGAGTACAACTAGAAATATTGTACAAATTTTCTTTTTTCAATTGTGCTTTCCACAAGTGTATCTTTTGTTTGAATGAATTTATCTGGTCATACAACGAGGTTATGAGCATGTTTTCACCCTGAAGATTAAGATTGAGTTTAGGGTTACCAACTCTTGAAAGCGCGCGACCCGGAGATTTTATAATTTACAAAAATATAATTCAACTAGGGGACCCCTGTGCATTTGCACAAATTTTAAAACAAATATTTTTTAAGCCTGAAATAAAATCACAATTCAAAATAATACGTTAATCCGCAAAGCATAAACTGAAATTGAAATGAGAATAAAATTTGGAAGAAATCAAAACCTCCTAAATCATAGCCCTACTGATTCAAGCCATTTGCAATAAACAATGAACATTGCCATATGCAAAAAATTGGTGTTTTTGATTAAATCCTTTTGAATTTTTTGTATATGGAGTCTTATTTTTCCAGTTGGCGTTATGACGATTTTTTGAATTTTTTTATATTGAGTCTTAATTTCAAAATTGCGCTACAAGTTCACGATTTTGTTTGTACTAAAAATGAGTTTGGCTTCTATATCGGGTGGTTTTGATTGATTTTGATTCAAAAAATTTCGTTTATTTGTTTCGTTTATTTTAGTCTCTTTTGATTTTTTATAACTTTTTGTATTCTCTTCTTTCTCTTCTGTATTCTCTTCTTTCTTATGGCTACGCCTTTTCGTGGCTTGTGTATTATATATATGTATGATAAAAATTTAATTTAATTTAATCTCTATCATGCTTTATAATGAAATTAATACAGCATAATCTACATTTTCCTGTAAACTAATTAACTTTTTCGAGCCCCTCATAGTTTTGATTTTTCACAATCAATCTTTAATTTCTAAAAAGAGCACGATTTCGTCCAACAGCTGTCAAAATCTTCTTAAAACCTTATGACTCGAAAGCCAACGGACTTCAGTATAATATGACAAATCTTCGTAATCACATTCCACATCTTTTAGAAATGACGTAAATTCCCGATGATTTAAGCCACGTGCTCGAATAAAATTAACGATTTTAGTAACTTTTTTAAATACATGATCAATTTTGATTACTTTTGAACATAAAACTTGCTGGTGGATAATGCAATGGAAGTGTTGAAAAGATGTATTATGTTGGGTTTTAACATAATCTTTTAGTTTGCCGACGACACCACGTGTAGCTCCTTTCATAGAAGGGGCCCATCAGTTGCCAAAGTATCGTAATGTCTTTTTATATTGTATTCCTTGCACACCACAATAGTTTGACGACATATTAAACAGAATATTTTAGTTTTTTCTTGAACAAAAAAATATTGAAGCTCCCATTTTTCTTGAAACAAACGATGTTCACTTTCAACCGATCGTTTTGTACTCGTGTTTGGATTCATCTACAAATGCCAAGTCTTTAATAATGCAATACTAAATAAAACTGTTTATTCTCTCCTATGAAGGAAAATGCTAATAAAACTTACCGGAATACCGCACTTTTTTCATAAAAAGAATGCAAACAATCGAGAAAACCAAACACACCAATATTCAAAAATAAAATTACAACGGAATTAGACTAGCGCTCGCTAATGTTAAGTATATAATGAGATTTATTTAGTAAAATCGGAATAGTTTCTGCCATTTTTTTATGATATAACGGGAAAATAAAATTTCATTAAAATATAGTCGCAGAAGTTTTTGTTAGAAGATTTTACTGAATAGAAACTAATAATAGTTGCGACTTGCTAAGAAACAAATAAAAAAGATGCGTTTAAGAGAAATTCACGGCACAAATCCGTTTGAATTCAAAACATGTTACTGAGAATATATTAATTTTCTTCGTTAAGATTTTCAGAATTAAGAAATTTTTGTTTTGAATAATACCCGTGTCCCTTTTAGGTAAATTAAATCTATTTAAATTAAAATTTTAAATAGAACGACAAAAATGTGAGGCGTCCTAGATTTTTTTTCTACTACTTACAACTCAATTTCTTTTTTACGTCCGTTCACTGGATGGTGAAAAAATGGAACAATTTATCGGTTCCAGAATATTGTTAAAAATTTATAAGAAAATTATTAGTGAGGTAAAATTTTACATATAAATATTATTTTGAAATTTGTTACATTTAAGAAAATGAATTCAATATCAAAAGAATTCCAAAAATTTAAATTGTGTGCCAACATATTAGACATGATTCTCTTAACTGACAAAAACTATGGTGGTGAATGGAGGCGTATGTTTGCCATGTAGCTTTACCATCATTCGATATGCTTAACTTGAAAACAAAATTTAGTACAAAGTAAGGGAAAATATTGTGACGATTATGGAAGATGATAGAACACAACAACAATAGCACTTTCAAGAAAATTCTCGTTAGTTCTACAAATATAAAAATCAATAAAAGATAACAATGCAACCAAAGTAAAAATTTAATAGGAAGTGTTTGTTTTATCGAATAAGGATCCTCGTTTGGAATTTTCAAATTCCAATTTGAAACAGCAGCTGATCAGAACAGTTGGAACGAAACACATCGTGTGGCAGCTTTAATAGTGGCACTGAAGGGTGAAGCAGCAGAAACAATACAAGCAGTTCCAGAACAAGACCGAAGGAGCTACAATGAGATCATGAAGGCTTTAGATCGCAAATATGGTAGTGACCACAAGCGGGAGATATACAGACTTGAGTTAGCGAATTAGAGAAAGCTTGCAAGAGTTTTCGTCTGCGATCGAACGTCTGGTACATATGGCACATGGAAATACATCACCAGACTATATGGACAGAACGAAGATAGATGCGTTCATCGACGGCATAAGAGATCCAGAGACGCGGAAGTCAGCTGTGATGACACCTAAAGCTACATTTGCTGAAACAATAGCTTGTGCGTTGACTAGTGAGACAGCACAAGCAATTGTCAAACCAACAATCAAAGTACGCCGTGTAGAAATGGAAGAAGAGGACAGTTTTAGGCCTCAAAGAAGACCCCAAGAATTCAACAGTAGAATAAGATGTTGGGTATGTGACAAACTTGGTCACATATCTCGAGAATGCAGAGAGGTCAGACGAAAACGGGGAAGATCAACATCACCAATTAGACGGAGATCATCTGAAGAAAAGGCTCAAGCGGGAGAGGATGGTCAAATAGCAGCGGAAGGGTTAAACTAAAACGAGTCAGCTTTAAGGGGCGTAAGCTGGCTCCCACAACCGAATGCCCCATAATCTCCATCCCTATTTCAAGAATCGCAAGGAGTGGTGACAGTTTAACGATTGGAGTTGAAATTGATGACAACAACTGTACCATTACACTAGATACTGGAGCAACTCGCACAATAGTCCGTACAGATTTACTAAAAGGGGAATTACAACCAGCAGAAAAATATCGAATACAAACAGCAACAGGGGAAAGTGCAACTATCAGGGGAAGCAAAATCGCTGATATAAAAATAGGAAATACGCACTTTCAGCATGAAGTTCTAGTGGCAGACATCGTTGATGAAGTAATTTTGGGTATGGACTTCATGAGGCCGAATGGATTTGTAATAGACGCTGGAAATGGAGTACTCAAGTATGGTAACGTAGAGTTGGTTCTGTACATATTTTCATTGTACATATTTTTTTTTATAAATAGTTTTTGGAATTTTTTTTCGTGTACTAGGTTTAATAAATCTCTCTCAGCGGTAGGCCTAACAAGCCATCCATGGGGCTTCTCCCCTTAACATTGATGTCGTTCTTAGATCGCCTATGGCCACCGGGGTTATGCGATCGAAGAACATTGGTTTCTTCTCTTCATTCGGCGAGGAAGTTCTCAGGGACGAGGAGTGGTGTTGCTGTGTTTGTACTTATTGTACTTAGGTGCAAACCAGTAGTACCATTCTTTGCTCAGAGGCTTCTTCGGTGTAATGAAGAGAAGAACCAATTATACTTTTGCTTTCAGGATCAGAGGCTTCACCTCATACAAATTCATACTTTTCCATTTTTCCATTTAGCTTTTCAATAGACAATTTTTCATGGAGTTTAGGTTTTGAAGTCTGGTGCTCGGGAGCGTTCTTCAACTTTCGCATTAGGTTTAGTTGTAATTTATTTGTAGGTTAAACAAGCACAACTGGGTCAGTAGAAATGGACCTAGTGTCTAATCGTGACAGTTGTGATTGTTTTTATTAGGTTGGGGAGAATCTGTTCTGTAGAATCTGGTCGTTAGGGGCTTTTCTAGTCAGTTCTCACATGCATTGTTGGAGTGGGCTCGCGAACGCGATATTTCAAATTTAAATGAAATGGATATTGTACCATACTTACTTTTTAAATTGTCTCCAGACGAATCTTGATTTTGGGAATCTCTTATATTATTAAATAAAGATAAAATAAATAAAACAAATTTTTTGAAAATTAATTAAATAAAATTTTTATTAAATAAATAATTTTTTTAAATTTAAGTTAATTTTAGGTAGCTAAATAAAATAAATTTTCTTAATTAAGCTTTACGTCAAGATATAAATAAATATTTTGTTTTTTTTTTTAAAAAAAAATAAATAAATCAAAGTTAAGACGGTGCATCCGATAAATAAGCATTCTTTTGAATATTTTTTATTTCTCAATTTTTTTTAAAAAAATAAATAAATATATTTTAGGGGTGCTATCGTCAATAACTAATTTTAGGTATATATATATATATTTCAGTATATCTGAAATTAAATAAATAAATTATATTTTTATATACAATATTATAGGAATTTTTGTGAAAGGTGAAGTAAAGATTAGCGGCGACAGTGGTTTTTTTGTTCCTTTACAAGTTTGTTTTTACAATTTTTTTTTTGGGGCGTTCGTTGTTTTTTTTCGTTTTGCGTTTTTCATTGTTTTCACTTTTACAGCGTACTAACTTTTTTTTGTTGTTGGGAATTGGTTTTAGTGTTGTTGTTAGCGAGTTCATAATTTTTCGGGTTTTACCATCAAAATATCAAACCAACTAGACGTTGACCATCCGTTCTATGGTTTGGAACCCACCGAACTACAGATCGAATGTCTGGTTCGGGGTGTGAACTTCAGGGGGAACAATTGGGCAGAGGACTTTGCAATACCACAATTGGGTCCATCACTCCAAGCTGAACACATACACAATAGTCCAGCATTAGTACAACCGCAATTATCATTAAATTATCCATCAGTACCACAGGTACAACCACCACCATTATATCCACAAGCTCCACTTACAGCACCACCACCATACAACCAACCTCCTCAGGTATGGCGTGACGCGGCTCCAGCGTTAGCACCAGGGGAGTACCGAGGGGTTCGTGGGAACAATTTGAGTCGTTATGACTCAAATTGGGTTCCAACCTTCACAGGAGATGGTCACTCTCCTGATGTTCATGAGTTTATTCATAGAGTGGAGGCGGCTGCCCGGAGGGACCGTGTGAATTGGGACGACCTTAGGTCTATCGTTCCACGGTATCTCAAGGGAGCTGCCGACAGATACTATCTGAATTTAACTCATGAATATGAGGTGGTGACCTATCCAGTATTAAGGGAGGGACTCCTACAAACCTTCGGTACGCTCACTGATGATAAGGCGATCTTGCGAGTTCTTCTGATCCGCAAACAAAAGTCAAAGGAGAGCGTGTACGAGTATCTGGTGGAGATTGGTTCGTTAAATCGTCGTTTAGCACGTCCATTTGCTGACCGTGAAATGCTAGAAATTGCTCGGGAGGGACTGAGTGTATAATAATTGCGCCACGTATAATAATTGGAACTTTGTTACTACTATATAAATTAATAAAATCTGCCCGGGATGCAATTTCCCCTTAACGAATCTTAAATTTGGGAATCTCATACGTTTTTCCTAAATTTATCCTAACATCCCAAAGGGGAAAAAGGAGTAATTAAACAAAAAGTAATATATCTATAATCTAAAAATACCTTAAATTACAACTGTTGATTGGTGATTCACTTCCAGCGTTGTTTTTAATTTTCAAAGTTTAATTTCCAAAAACTCAGCAGCATGAAATAGATCCTATCGAGCGAGGTTTCTGGCACATAAAACTATTATTCGTATTTTTTGTGCCCCATTGCGGCGTGAATATTCCAATTTGTTCGTAATTCAAATAAAAATTATAAGTTGCTTTACGAACCAACATTTATTATACTATTTAATTAATAATAATTAATTATTTCTTTACTAATGATCTTATAAATCAAGACGAATTATTTAAAAATTCTGGTTTATATAAATTTATAACATGGAGTATGAAAAATTTGATGAAATTTGTAGCTAAAATCCACTGCGTATGAAACTTAATTTGATACGTTTAAAATAGATACAGTAACTTTAAATACATTTTGATATTACATTAATTGATATCTTACGAGGTATTTTATGTATATCTTGAAATTAACTCTTTCATTTTTTTTTAATTAAAACTCTATTGATATCAATATCGCACAATTATGATACACCGCATAATGTTAACCATTAAAAAAAACTATATCAAAAAAACTGTATTGTTTTTTCCTTTAATCCAAATCAGAATGAATGTTGGAAAAAATCCAACCAATGTGATTTCTTGTTTTACATCTTCTCGTAAAAAAACAAATCGTGTAATACTAAAAATTCAACAAAGATTAGCAACGACATCTGTTCGTCAGAATTGGAAATAAAATTGAGTACGTTCGTTTGCTTTTTATAGTATATTCAAAATTTAACTAGCAGTTAAGTTTTAGAAAATTTTAAAATTATTATTAATGTAAAAATGAACGGAAACTAATGAAATACATTTTTATTGAATTGAAAACAAAGAGGAATTTGGTTTTATTATTGTTTTGCGATTATTGCGATCGTTACACCGCGCGTATAATAATTGGACCTTTGTTACTACTATATAAATTAATAAAATCTGCCCGGGATGCAATTTCCCCTTAACGAATCTTAAATTTGGGAATCTCATACGTTTTTCCTAAATTTATCCTAACATCCCAAAGGGGAAAAAGGAGTAATTAAACAAAAAGTAATATATCTATAATCTAAAAATACCTTAAATTACAACTGTTGATTGGTGATTCACTTCCAGCGTTGTTTTTAATTTTCAAAGTTTAATTTCCAAAAACTCAGCAGCATGAAATAGATCCTATCGAGCGAGGTTTCTGGCACATAAAACTATTATTCGTATTTTTTGTGCCCCATTGCGGTGTGAATATTCCAATTTGTTCGTAATTCAAATAAAAATTATAAGTTGCTTTACGAACCAACATTTATTATACTATTTAATTAATAATAATTAATTATTTCTTTACTAATGATCTTATAAATCAAGACGAATTATTTAAAAATTCTGGTTTATATAAATTTATAACATGGAGTATGAAAAATTGGATGAAATTTGTAGCTAAAATCCACTGCGTATGAAACTTAATTTGATACGTTTAAAATAGATACAGTAACTTTAAATACATTTTGATATTACATTAATTGATATCTTACGAGGTATTTTATGTATATCTTGAAATTAACTCTTTCATTTTTTTTTAATTAAAACTCTATTGATATCAATATCGCACAATTATGATACACTGCATAATGTTAACCATTAAAAAAAACTATATCAAAAAAACTGTATTGTTTTTTCCTTTAATCCAAATCAGTATGAATGTTGGAAAAAATCCAACCAATGTGATTTCTTGTTTTACATCTTCTCGTAAAAAAACAAATCGTGTAATACTAAAAATTCAACAAAGATTAGCAACGACATCTGTTCGTCAGAATTGGAAATAAAATTGAGTACGTTCGTTTGCTTTTTATAGTATATTCAAAATTTAACTAGCAGTTAAGTTTTAGAAAATTTTAAAATTATTATTAATGTAAAAATGAACGGAAACTAATGAAATACATTTTTATTGAATTGAAAACAAAGAGGAATTTGGTTTTATTATTGTTTTGCGATTATTGCGATCGTTACAGTTCTTCAGATGAATGGTGCAGAATCAAGTATGAGGCGAATAATATTGGAACATCGCGAAAAGCTGCCACCTAATACCGAAACAATCATCTGGGGAAGATTGGAGGGAGATTCTGGGTCACCGAGGTTGTGGGTTGTGGAAGCCAATGAAAATGGTCTACAACATCAAGAGATCATTATAGGGAAAACATTAGTTGTACCAGATGAAAACTTAAGAATACCGATTAGAACACTAAATCTGTCAGACAAAATAAAACCCTCAAGAAAGGAACAATCGTCGGTAAATGTGAAGAAGTAACTACCATTGTGAAATGTGAACAACAGCACACAGAAAGGAAAGTCGAAAATCAAACGCAGAAGAAAGAAATACAAAATCTACTACAGAAGTGGACAACAGAGCTTACAAAAGAACAAAAGAAAGAAGCAGAGCAGTTGCTCGAACGTTATTCGTCCATCTTCTGCAGCACATCAGCAGACAACGGAAGAACTAATCTGGTTAAACATAAGATTGACACGGGAGCAGAGATGCCGATTCGCCAAGCACCAAGAAGATTACCATTAGCAAAACGGGAAGAAGCTGATAGAATGGTAAAGGATATGAAAATGTCTGGTGTTATCGAGCAATCAGATAGTCCATGGAGTTCACCTGTGGTTTTAGTTGGAAAGAAGGATGGAACTATGAGATTCTGCGTCGACTACAGAAAACTGAATGCAGTAGCAAAGAAAGATAGCTACCCATTACCTCGAATTGATGATGCCTTGGACACATTATCAGGTGCCAAATTATTCTCAACATTAGATCTGCAAAGTGGTTATTGGCAGGTAGAAGTCCAAGAAGAGGATCGAGAAAAGACAGCGTTTAGTGTGGGTGGTGGGCTATGGCAGTTTAACGTTATGCCATTCGGACTATGTAATGCTCCCGCAACATTTGAACGTTTAATGGAACGTGTGCTGAAAGGATTACATTGGAGAACGTGCCTTGTGTACTTGGACGACATCATTGTAATGGGCAAGGATTTCGACGATCATTTGAAGAATTTAGAAGAAGTCTTCGAGCGAATCCAAGCAGCAGGACTAAAATTGAGTCCAAAGAAATCTACACTATTCAGAGAGGAAGTAAAATACTTGGGGCACAAAGTAACAACGAATGGAATACACACAGATGCTGATAAGATCACAGCAGTAAAAGAATGGCCAAGACCTAAGAATTTACATGAGCTTCGCAGTTTTCTGGGATTGTGCACTTACTACCGACGTTTTGTACCAGGATTTGCCAATGTTGCTAAGAGTCTACATGAGCTCACGAGGAAGGATAAAGCTTTCGAATGGACCGAAAAGCAAGAAAATGCGTTTGTGGAGCTGCGAAAAAGATTGTGCACTGCACCAGTTCTGGCTTACCCTATACCAAATTTTAAATTCATATTAGACACTGATGCCAGCAATGATGGTATAGGAGGAGTGTTATCTCAAGAAATTGATGGACAAGAAAAAGTAATAGCTTATTACTCAAAAATACTGTCCAAGCCAGAAAGGAATTATTGTGTAACCCGTAAAGAATTGCTGGCTATAGTGGAATGTGTAAAACATTTTCACAAGTACTTGTACGGCCAAAAATTCCATTTGAGAACTGATCATGGAGCATTGAGGTGGCTACTACAATTTAAGAACCCGGAAGGACAAGTAGCACGATGGATTGAACGCTTACAGGCTTAGGATTTCGACACTGAACATCGAAGGGGAAGTGCACATGGAAATGCTGATGCATTATCAAGAAGGCCATGCCAGGTGGAATGCAAGCACTGTAATCGGGCGGAGAGTAAGGAAAACATTATTGATGTCAGGCTTCTGCAAGTGCTTCCTAGTGAAGACTGGACACCTGAAGTAGTAAGAACGGAGCAACTGGAAGATACTAGCTTGGCACCAATAATAAAGTTCAAGGAAAAGGGAGAAAAACCTACATGGAGTGAGATTGCCGATAAAAATCAAACGTTGAAGGCATATTGGGCACAATGGGACAGTCTCTGTATTGAAGATGGATGCTTGAAAAGAATTTGGGAAAGCCCTGACGGATCAGTTAAAGAATCAATGATAGTAGTTCCCAAAATAAGAATACCTCAAGTATTAAAGGAATATCATGGAATACCAGTGGCGGTCACCTGGGTATTAACAAAACCCTTGCTAAAGTACGGCGTAGATTTTATTGGTCAGGAGCACGTCAATCGGTAGTGGAATGGTGTCAAGCATGCGATCAATGTGCGGCTGCAAAGGGACCTGCAAGAAGAAGTCGTGGTAACACGAGGCAGTATAATGTAGGAGCACCATTCGAGAGAATTGCAATGGATGTAGCTGGACCATTTCCGACTTCTGATAACAACAACAAATATGTGCTAGTCATAATGGATTATTTTAGCAAATGGCCAGAAGTGTGTGCAATACCAAACCAAGAAGCAACAACGATCGCTGAAGCAGTAGTTAGCAATTGGATAAGTCGCTACGGAGTACCGATGGAGATTCACACAGATCAAGGAAGAAATTTTGAATCTACCATATTTCAAGAAATCTGTCAGATACTTGGGATTAATAAAACTAGAACAACTGCTTCACATCCCCAATCAGACGGCATGGTGGAAAGATTTAATGCTACTCTTGAGAAATATCTAGCAAAAGTAGTAAACAAAAATCAACGTGATTGGGACCGTCATATTCCGTTATTCTTGATGGCTCATAGATCAGCAGTGCATGATACAACTAAAACGACGCCAGCTACAACCATTTTTGGAAATGATTTACGGCTACCTGGTGATCTGAAGTTTGGGATTATTCCATCGTCCACATTATGTGTCCAAGATTATGTTAATAAACTTCAAAAAGAACTTGAGGAGGTACACACGTTTGTAAGACAAAAAGCACAGATATTCAGTGATCGAATGAAGGCTCGGTATGACATTCGCGCAAACAACAAAGGATTTGAGGAAGGACAACTAGTATGGCTACACAATCCACAGCGGAGAAAAGGATTATCTCCAAAACTACAAACATCTTGGGAAGGACCTTATACCATCATAACAAAATTAAACGATGTCGTTTATCGAATAAAGAAAGGTCAACGAGCGAAACCAAAAGTCGTTCATCTAGAAAGATTAGCACCCTACAGAGGGGGAGATTTAGATTCTATTCGGGACGAACAGAAATAAGTAGGGGAGAATGTGACGATTATGGAAGATGATAGAACACAACAACAATAGAACTTTCAAGAAAATTCTCGTTAGTTCTACAAATATAAAAATCAATAAAAGATAACAATGCAACCAAAGTAAAAATTTAATAGGAAGTATTTGTTTTATCGAATAAGGATTGGTTAACGAAATAAAAATTGGTAAATAAAACAATTGAAAAGAATAGATTTCACACCTAGGTGTCAATATTTGAAGATCGTCTTATTGTTGATAAAGGAAGGAAAAAAAAGGGTGTGTTCTATCTAGAACATTACAGCAGTTTCGAGGCTATTTCATGTAGTATATATAAAAGATGTTGTTCGAGGATACAACCAGTATAAAGTTGTTAGCTATACAAAAAGTATAAAAATATTAGCAGTGATATAGGCGAAGTAAAATTAACAGTGTTATAAGTAGAAAGTTATTGTAAGTGATATTGTGAACAAGTATAAAGGAATTATAAGTGGTGAAATATTGTTAGTACAAGAAGAACTAGTGGGGAATAGTGATAGGAGAAATATTTTTATTGTAAAATCTTGAACGAATAAAATTATAACGTTTAGAAAATCCATTGTGTTTTAAATTTCCTGATTTAGTGAGCGAACTAAATAATTGTAACTCGGCTAAGAAACGTTACAATATGATAAATGGAACTCACATAATAATACAACGAACGTTCTTAAAACTGTATTTATTTTTTGAACTGTCTGTATTTTGTTTGTATTTTTAATAAATTCATTTTTTTGAATTTTTTAATTAAAACACGAAACGAGAAAAAGTGTTGCGGGCCACAACAATCCGTGCAGCGGGCCGCGACTTTGACATGTCTGAACTAGGAGGTAAATATTTTTTTATTTTTTTATTAATTTATTTTTATTATTTTATTTTTTTAATTCCATCTCTTAGCTTTAAAATAAAATAAAACAAAAGCTTCTATCATTAATATAGAACCGAAGTTATGAATTTTTGAAAATAAGCCGTCAAGCCAAAAAACACGAAATTGTCGAAATTTGGATCGCCTCTATTTTCTAAAAAAAAATCCTCGAACACGTATATTTTTTTCGATATCATACCCGTTAACAAATTTTTTAAGCCAAATCACAAATGCGTCGGTCAGATTTTGTTCAAATCTGTTCGATTTGTAAACGAATGACCAATATGGTAAATTCCATTTTTTTCATTTTGATCTTACAAAATTCACCTACATATTCTAAAAATATTTTTAAACGTCGCGCAGTTTGAAATTTTAATCGCGCAGTGCGAAAATTAGTATTGAAAACTCATCTCATCATTAGCAGTGAAAAATCGAGCAATGAAAAACCGCGCAGTCGAAGGGATTACTGTATATATTTAAACTAAAGAAAATGTTTAATTTAGCATATATAAATTGCCCAAATTTAATTTTAAAATATGGAGAGGCTGAAATCTCAAGCTCTGAGATATCAAGACTTCGGTCTGGGTTAAGGATTTTGATATAGTTTTCGCCAAAAAACTTTTATGAGGTTTTTAGTTTTGGGCAGCGATGTATATCAAACATAACTCTTTGTTTGGGATTTTTCAGGTCAATTAAACTCAAGTAAGTAAAGAAGTAATTGGAATTTTTTCAATTCAAACGTATGGTTTGAAGTTTCTCGGAAAAAAACTCCACTTCACATTTTTAATGTTTCGGATGAATTCGAACCTTCCTCGTTAGAACCTGGCTCGAATCCTCAGACAGACTCACTATCAATTACGCCGTTGAGGCGATGACAATTTGAATTTTTCCAGTGTCATTAGACTCCATATGATTCCGATAAATGAATCAATTATATTTGATGAGATCCAAAAAATAAATATATATTTATTTTGTTCAGTTATCATATATAAATATATATATTGTATGAAGATAAGAAAAATGAATAAATAATAATAATAATAAATTTTCTTTAAGTAATTTATTCACGTTGATTTTAAATTTTTGAGGATTAAAATTATCAGGAAAGACCCACGACGGTAAGGCGAGAGTAAGAGATTTGAGACTCTGTTAAAAAAAATCACGTTGAAAAGCGACATAGTTCTACATCTTGTCACTCGAACAGTAAAAGGATGGACTGCTATTGATGCTCTGGTGTAACGCTCAAAGTAAATTTTATTTTACTTTTAAAATGTGTCATTAGTTCATCGAGCTTCATTTAGATGGCTGTTTCTACTAATGTTAAACAACTAAAGATGTTAGTTAATACAGTCTGTTTTACTTCAATAAAAAATTGCAAATCAAATCTCTGAAACTGCTGAAACTATTAAAAACAAGAAATTTCTGGAACTGGATAACACCTCATCTCCATCATCCGGATTCATCTTCTCATCAACTCATTGCCTGAATGATTCTTCAACAATCAAAATATTGGATAACTCCACCAGAGATAAAAAAAAATTATCTGTCAGATCAAATTAGCTGTCAGTTTGTGTTCTTTGGCAAAAAAAGATTGATTTTTTTTTTGATCTAGATCAAGTCTTAAAAATCTAGATTTTTTGGTAGATTTTACAAATACATTGAAATATTATTTTTAATTGTCAAATTTATGTAAAAAAAACCGTCATTTTAATTACTATTATTATTTTGTTTAAAAATACTTTATTATTATTTATATTATTTAAATTACTAATTAATAATAAAGTTATTACAAATAAAATGATAAAACGTAAAATTTATCATTTTCAAATGTAAATACAACCAAACATATCAACTGACAGAACAAAAAGTCAAACAGTTTACTACTACATTAATTACAAAAGTAGAATAATTTATTTTATGTTGTTCGTTGGCAAGTAAATAAATCAATATTTTTTCGATCAAGCCAAAGAACGCGACATTATTATATTTTTTTATAGTGAAATAGTTACTTTTTCAATAAAAGTATTGTTTAAATCGTGTTTTAAATTAAAAATTAATAACAAACTAATTAATTAAATACATTTAATTACAAAAATATTCAATGACAGTTCACAAACACAACTACAAAACTGGATCATATTTTTTCATGTTCTCTAGACAAAAAGAATTCGACATAAGGTGCGTTCGATTTGACTGAAACAACTGAAAAAACAACAACAATTGCATTGAATTTCTCAGTTGCTTCAATTGCTTCAGTCAAATCGAACACGGCTATAATTTACATATTCTGTAATTGCCCACCATTTTTAAACCAACCGTCAAAAAAGCTACTTTTATCAAATTATGTAAAGTAATTGTATGCATGAATTGTATGTCGAATCACGAATGTCGAATGAAGGTATTAATTGCTGGACCAATACTAATTTTAAAACTTTTTCTATTAAAATATAGATGTCAGTTACCATAGCAATTTTTTCCAAATCACATTAACAGCTCGTTGTTATCTATAAATTATAGCAGTGAATGCACAATGGAATTACAGTGCATACACAATGAAAATACTTTTACTCACGAGATCCAAGTTTGTATGAAAATTTATTTTGAGAAAAAAAAATTTAGTTTTGAAATATATATTTTTCTCAAGATTTCTTAACTTTTTCTTCATGATTAATAGAGAATGAAACCAGCTACATTTTAATGCAATTGTGCTACTATTAAAAAAAAATAATAAAAAGTTGCTCAAATCTCATGAGTAAAAGTCAAAGAATTAAGAGAATAGAGGAAGTGAAATTGATGTTAAAAATTGAAGTAATTTTTGCACACCAATAAATTGTTACTAACCCACTTGCCTTTTAGTAGAGGTGCCGTAAATATTTCTATTATTGCATTGAATTCCAAATTTAAGCGTTTTTTTGCCCACAAAATTAATATAAAAAAAGAGAAGCCATTACATAGAAAAACAACAAAAAAATTTGAAAATACAACATAAAAAATTTGACAAACTAAAAGCGAAGCATTCTATTATTGTTTACATTGATTTTAGATTACATTTTTTTCTCGAAAATATTTAAAAAACTTAAAACTTATTAATCGAAAAGTAAATTATAATATCAATATTAGTTATCTATGGTAAGAAATCCCATCCTGTATATGTTTTCGGTAATTTTTACACTTCATATTTAATGTTTTATTCAAAATTTTCACTTAAATATATTAATTTTTCTTTAAAATTATTTTTAAATTATAATAAAATCACTGGTATTTTTTATATTTATTATAAATGCGTCAAAATATCACCACGATAAATAATAAACACAATTTTATTAAAACCAAACCAAACAATGTTTTTTTTTGACAACTTAAAATGGACAAATACGATAGGAGAAGAGCAAAAAACTACTTCAAATATTTTTGTCTATATATTTATATACATACAGTAGTTTCATTTCAGTCTATTAAGGCGTGCTATACACTTGAGCTAAACTATGTGAACTATGCGAACTATGGTTTTTGTATACAACGTAATTATACCAAAAAACATTTATTTATTTATTTATTTATTTTATTTATTTATATACATTGTTCGTATTACATATTTTAAAACTCTCAAAGTAACCAAACATTCAACAACAAAACTATTTAAAATTGATAATTGCGAGGCTTAATTTATAATTAATTGTTTTTGTTTTGGTTTTTGTTTTTGTTTTTAACCCGAGGAGATTTAAAATTTCTGTTTATGTATAGTTCTGTAGTTCGAATCCGAAAATCCGAGCTAGTGGCGAATTATACGCAAGTTAACATTAAACATTATGGAAACAAAACATTTAAAAAAAAGAAAATAAAAAAGGAAACATTACATTTATTACATTTTGTTTAAAAAATATTATTCGCGTTAAAACATTATTTTTTTAAAAACATAGTTCGCATAGTTTAGCTCAAGTGTATAGCGCGCCTAATTCTTTGGTAAAAGTAATTCCATTGTGCATTCACTGTAAAAGTAACTTCATTGTGAATGCACTGTTATAAAAAAATGACATTTCTTCAGTGAAAAATTTTATCATTCGCTCCTCAATTTGCATTTCATCGTCACATTTGTATTTATATTTGTTTATAAATTATAAAATTAAATTAAGTAATAAAAATTAATAAAAATCAACTCAATATTATTTCATATAATAAATAACAATGTTTGAAGAGGCTGATAATTTCGCTGATTTATTTCGTGGCGGCTTACCGTATTATTTATTGATAACATTGCCAATTTTAATAATTTGCTCATCAAATCCAGTTCTTGCTTCCAGTGAGTTCAATGTTCAAAGAATGTCGCAATATGATATTCACGGCGTACCTTATGGTAATTTTATAAATATATTTTTTTATCTAACACAAATATTTGATTAATCTGATCTAAAAAATTAGGTTATGTTTTAATATATTTTAATTAAAATATGAATGACTTTTTGTTTTTTATGTATAAAGGTTGTCGTGCTTCAGGAATGAATTTGGAAGCAAAATCGTTATACACTTGGTCAACATCAAGGCATTGTGTTATGACAAGGTAAATATAATAAAAATAAATTTTCATGTGATCCTAATTAGATCAAACATTTTTAGAATATGAAATTTTATCTAATTTTAGATTTCAAGATATGACAATAGACCAGTTTCGGGAAATTCGGTCTAAAGCTGGAGGACTGGTTATAATGTTTTCTAAAAATATATTTAACTTAAGTTTAGAAGATAAACAGGTTTGCGCTAATTTGATTATAAAAATCTAAATGTTAATCTAATTTAATTTATAAGACTTCCTAATTCTATTATTTGTCGTTTTAGCATATTTCCTTATTAGAACAAGCAATATTAACACAAGAAATAACTATCCCTGTTTATTTTTCAAAATATTCTGAAGATTTGAATAATATAATTGAAGATATTACAAATAATAAAAATAATATAAATAATAATGTAAAACGTGATTCAGCGTTAACTGAAATATTAGGATCAATTTCGGCAAACGGGTATCAGGTAAATCATTTAACTGATATGTTTTTTCTTAATGTTAATATGTATATTTATAGGCCATTATAACTGGAGCCTCACACGCAATAAATAAGCAATCAAAAATTCCTATTATACAAGGAGAACTAGCACCAGCTAAACATGTAAATAAGAATTTCGATGAAAGTAATAAACATTTACCATTAATTATTTTAGTAGCCCATTTAGATACTTTTGGATTAGTAAATGTAAGTAGAATTAGTCAGTATGTTTTTTATTGTATGTTTTTATATATATTGATTTTTTTTAGGAAAATTTAAATAATCTTGATGTCGCCGTTCTTTTAACCTTGTCAGATTTATTTAGTAAATTATATAATACAATGAACTCATCGCCAAAATATCGTTTAATGTTTTTAATATCAGAATCAGGAACATTTTTAAATTTTCAAGGAATGAAAAAATGGTTAGATATTAATTTAGATGAAAACGTACAGATACAAAGTCCTGAATTTGTGTTATGTTTAGATTCAATTGGACAAAATCTTAACGATAATAATATATATATGCATGTTTCTAAACCGCCAAAAGAGGGAACATCTGTTAGTAATTTTTATAAACAACTAAAATCGGTATCGGGCAATTATGGGAATTATAGTGTAGAAGGTGTACATAAAAAAATCAATTTAGCTGATATATTATTAGCATGGGAACACGAACGTTTCAGTATGAAACGTATACCATCGTTTACGGTATCTAGTTTACGATCTCATAGAGATCCATTACGAACAACAATGTTTAAAGAGGATTTAACAACAAGAGCTGAAGTTGTACAAGCAAGTAAAATTATTGCAGAATCTTTGGTTCGTTATATATTTAATGTAAGGGTTGGTGAAATATTTACAAATTCGATGAATATTGATGTGAACACCGTTAAACCGTGGTTAAATATTCAATCAACTTTACTAAATAATGATTTAAAAAATGCATTCGAAAAATATCTAAAAAATGTTAAAATCACATACGAAAAACCAGATGCACGGGAACCTGATTTTATGCTCTATGAGGGTCATGAAGCTACACTCAATGTTTATAGGTAGGTTAAATTTTTGTTAAAGCAAAATTTCGATATAAGAAACTTGTGTTTCCCAATTTTTTAAGCACTCATTGAGGTTTTTGTGTTGAAGAAGGAACTTTACGAACTGTCTGGCTTAAATCTAGACCACAATTCTACTGTCTTTAGTGTACACGACAACATTAATTTATTAAACGTGTCTCCTCGTTTCGGGTATTTGACCATTCCTCCATAATTTTATTTCTCATCTTTGAGTGAAGTACATTAGAGGCTGGGCTATTTGAATAGACCTTAACCCAGGCTACTCTGAGTGCGGGTCACAAACCACCTTGTCACCTGGATTTTGTAATTACAACGACCTGTTGAAAGACGCAGACTTTTGTTTACTATAAAACTCCAATCTGTTTTAAGACTATCCATACTTATACATTTTAAAAGTTTAATGCTCTAATTTTTTTTTTATATTAAGTTAGACATGTTTAGTGTAAATTTTAATATATTAGCGTCTCTGAAAAGCCGAGGATACCATGCAAACTGGTTTGTGGTAATGGATAATGTATCTCTAAGAAATTGGTGGACATGGACTTTAAAAAGTTAGGGATTAATATTATTAAGGAAAACACACAAGGGTAAGGAATTCCAAAGATGAGAAATTCGGTTTAAAAAAAACACGTTGCTAGGCCACGATTCTAATTTTGTTATATGAACGGTGGATAGCTGATACTCTGGTGGAACGACAAAAAGTAGCGGGTTTAGGTAGGATTTATTTGATCTCCTCAGAAAAGTACACATCCATAATGCATTTGTAGAATATCGTAAAATCAGAAACATTTCTTCTATGCTGTAACGAATCCAGCTCGTTGGTTGAATTTGAATTGCCGATCAATTTAATGGCTTTCCGTTAGACAGCTTCTAGACATTTTGAGGAGGTTTGGTAACGTTTTTCCGGAAAAGCGATAGCGTTACTGTTTAATGTTATGCAATACAAATTTGACAATATTGTTAAAATTCACATTTATGTGTTCGGGAATAGGGCCCCAGTTATGAAGTTTTGAATCCAAGAAATAAGTTCCTCTTCTACACCATAACATCATATCTTACATATGAGGTTTTTGTGCCATACTTTGTCAAGGGCCTTGGATATCTATCGTACAATGTCAAATTTTTCAACATGGTGTTCAAGTGACTTGTTACAGAAATAAGATAGCAAATCTGACGGTCGTGCTTGTTGTTTTTCCTTTTTTGAACGCTAGCAAGGTGAACGCTAGCAAACTTCCACGAAATTGATTTTTGTTTAATTGCTTCTTTGCATTTTTTTTGGAGAACCAAGGGTCAACGCTCGGGATAATCAGACTATTTAGTATACATTTTCGCATTCCTGCCAGTATAACGTCAGAAAATATCACAGCAGCCTTATTTGGGGATCTTGTTTAACTAGGCAAGTTTGTTTACATGCTAACCATTTATAATGAGTTTTTAGGCCTTGTCAGTCCGCAATTTGGTTGTTCCAAACACGTCGTGGATTAGCTTTAAATGCATTTGGGCGTTTTTTTATTTAGTGTAGTTGAGATCATATTTTGATCATATTCTTCTAGAGGCTCTGTAATTTTGAATAGCACTATAGTCAAATCGTTTATTTACAAAGATTTCTTTTTTGGCCTAGAATATCTGGAACTTTTGTAAACTGGTTAATTATTTGGGTGTGGTTATTGTACAACGAAAATAATTTAGCTTGTTTACCAAGTTTATCCGTTTTCGAACTGTGCTTGAGCCATTCTTTGTTGTGCACATTAAAGTCACCAAGTACAACGAATTTAGCATTTGTGTACTAATTTAACCGTTGTATCAGACAAGTTTTGAAAAAAACTGTGTTCTCAAGAGAGTTTAGTGAGCGATATAATCCAAATACAAAAATAGTTATATTTGCACAAACACCAAAAATGTTTATCAAAGATTGAGTGTTCCAACTCATAATTTATACATTATACAATACTCATGTAACCAGTGGCGATTAGTTGCTAAACTTCTAATGTTTGTAAAACTGATTGACAGTCTTGCCATCAATAAAAGGGGAAGAAACCGTAATGGGAGAAAAACGGAATACAGAGAGATTTAATTGAGTAACATTTTATTATCTTCGGTCAAATATTTTCCATAAATATTTAGAAAGAGAACAGTTTTTAGTATTGTATAAATTTTATGTTTGCATTGTTTTTTTTACTTGAAAAGAAAAATAGTTTCTTTTTACTACTTTACAAATATGGCGTGAAATTAGAATATTTAACAAAGAATGATATTTAATTTTTAACAATTATATGAAGCAAGTTGCATTTCATTAAATCTATTTTTTGGAAACTTTTTTCTTTTTCCACCAGCGCCTGTTCAATTTTTTTGTTAGATGGAATTACAATGTAATATAAAATATGTAAAATGCATTGCAGTGCGTAAGCAAATTTTTTGCTATTTAAATTTGTTGGAACAGGGAGTTTTCGTCACACACTCCCCCTCTACCTAGTTTCATCGAAAATGAGACAATATAAAGAGTGATTTGTTGTGCCATAGCACTAAGGAACCGAGCGGTGGTCGGGTGGTTTTACCTGCACGCATAATTGTGGATGCAGGATGGAATAGCTTTTGTTGAGAAACGGGATTAAATCTAACCCTTTTAGTGGATACTGTCATTTAGTTGATACAGTTTCGTTTGATACAGATACAGTCTCGTTTCAGCGGAGGTAGAAGGAGAAGAACATGATGTGTCCAAAGGAGTATAATCGACATTATCTTTAAAAGACGAGGTCTCGTCTGAGATTTGTACTCGTAGTTGCTGAGTTTTGAGTTAAGTCATCTTCAGATACTTCCTTAAAACAAGGTTTTAATCTGTCGATAGAAACTCGAATGTGTTGACCTTTACGCTCAAGAATGAAATTTTTATCATCACCGCTAATGACTGGGAAGGGATCTTCGTATGGTGCTTGAGCGATTTACGTAATAAGTTCGTACGTAAGAAGACATGCGAACCAGACTCAAGAGCTTTAGAAATGAAAACTTTACGAGAAGTGCATCTTGAAACATTTGGGGGACGAAGGTGATTAAAATGTTGTTTCAATTGTGAAACGAAATGCCTATGAAAATTGAAAGTTTTGTTGTTGTTCTTGTAGCGTCGGGTGTGGTGTTAATCCGCCGGCTCTAGGTTCAGGAACTCTGCTACTGCTATAAGAAACGTCGTCGATGTTACCCGTTACTTCAATTGTTGATAAGGTGTCATTACAAGGATGTTGCTATTTGTGATAGGCCAATAGATATTTATTGAAAGTCTTCACAAACAATGCTTTATAAACCGTGTTATATTGCCGGTATAATAAGCGTCCAATCTGTCCAGTCTTAGGCCATGATGATAGTGTTGAGGGTTCGATGCCAACGGTTGATGAGTCCGTTACATTTAGGATTGTAACTTGTACTGCCGTGCTAAGCACAGAAGTTGTAACTTGGATTTTTGACATTTCGAGATATTAACACTTTTTAATTTTTAATCACTTAAAACTATATTTATGGTCAAAAAGTTTTCAAATTTGGTTTAAATCAAAAAGATAAAAGGTTATAATATTATTTGTTAATAATGTAATTTGTAACGCGTTACAAAAATAACAATGATATGTCAATAATAAAATCAATTTATTTTATTATTTCACTCGAAAAACTTAGTAAATACATGTAAAATTGCAAATATTAAATACACTTAGGAACACAGACTTAATATCTAAGTATTAAAATAATAACGCAATAATCGTAATTATAACCATTATAATTAATTATAATTATAACCATTTAATAACGTCATTTTGCCTTAGTAAAGTCGAGCGTCATACATAATACTAAGTCATTTTATCGTAACTTTCTAAGTTACGACTGAAATAGCTTAGTAATTGATAGATACGGCAAACTGCTGTAGTAATTGATAATCGTAAAGAAGATACGGCATATTTAATAGAGTAATTTTTGAATGACAAAATAAATTAAACTTTTTAATTATATGATAAAAATGTCGATTGACTGTAGTGTTATTATATCTTAGATTCATAACTCATTTTTGACAAAAATCCAAGTTATCACTTTTCACACGCACGGCTGCGTAGTTCGTTTACGTTTGAAACCGATAAGTTTAGACAACTCACTGAAAAGATTGGATTCGAATTGGAAGCACTAATTCCTGACGATAACTAAAGGTACTCTGAAGCGAACAATCCAATTGGAGTAAAGAGCTGCAGCTATCGTTTCAGCAGTGATATCTGAGATCGGAATGGCTTCAGGTCACCGAGTATAGCGGTCGATAATTGTGACATAGTAGCGCTTGTTCTCAGAAGCAGGAAGTGGACGTAGTTAATGTCCTAAAACGTCTAAACGATAAAGTTCTTTTTACAATTTAAGTTCAGAAAGTTTCTTATAACGAAATTCTACTGTAATAAATATTTTAATCAAACTTTTAATTTTTTTTATCTTCTTTAGTGTTAAACCAGCCGTATTCGACTTATTTTTAACGTTCTTAATAGCATCATATTTAGGCATAGTTTACTTATCAATTTTCTATTTCCCACAATTTTATAAAATTATATGTAAATTTAGTTTAAATAATAATAATAAAGTTAAAATTAATTAATTTAAACATATTCACAAAAATAAAAACACCATAAATTTCCATTGTGCGCGAAATATTGTTTTTTTTCAATTAATGTTTGTTTCAAACTTATCAACGAAGAACAATTTTTGTTTATTAATTTATTATATTGGTTATATTAAAGACGGCTAGTTTATAACAGATTCAACTAAATATTAGTATAAAATAGTATTTTAATTTGATGTATGTGCAAAAAATATGAAAAAAAGATATGAAATTCATTCGTAAATCAAACAAATTGTATTTTATTTATTAACAGTTTTTTCCTATACGATTTTAAACGAATGGAACAGCTAATTGTATATGTGACGCAACTTTCTTATAAAAAAGTTAAACCGCCTTTTCTGGAATTTTTTTTTGTACAGAATTGATTTACCTCTAGAATATTTGAAAAATTAAGAAAAGTTGTACATATATAAGAAATTCCTTTTGCAGAATGAGAAGTTAGTTTAAATTATACTGCGATAGTGTAAACAGTTTAAGTGGCGTCCGATTATGTAAAGTGAAATAAATTGTAAACGAAACTCTGTGTCGTGAACATAAAATCGTGTGAATAGAAGAAAAGTTATTTTTAATTATGAATAAAGTTTTGAGTGTTACTTAATAGAAATTTTGTTTAATATTTTGGACGCTGTGGACTGCAAATTTCTACAATCAATCGTTGGCGGTTTTAAAGCTATTGATTATTCTTGTTCAAGAATATTGTTTAGAGTAGCAGTGCTGAATGCTTAATAAAACCTTGTGTTTTTGCTTACAATCTGATCGAATCCTGGATGAGATTTAGCGATTACGTTTATCTAATTGAGAGTAAGGCCAGTTCCAAGGCAGGAAAACATGACAAAAAATGAATGATCCCAGTAATTACAGACCAATATCCATTTTATCGGTTGTATTACTTGTTACGATACGGTACGGTTATAACAAAATCATATCAAAATACAACGTAGAACTCAATTCAACATAAATAAAACTCCCTATAGAATCTTCATAACGATGATCAACAAAATACAACAACAATCGAATGAAATGAATATACATAATTGTTGTTGTATTAACAGTTAAGGGACAGTAAAAAATTATTTCTTATTTTGTTAATGGAACGTTTTCGACTAAAGATGTTGGATTTTTCTAGATTGTATGGAATTTAGTATTTAAGCAGGTAGTTTAGCCAGAACGGCTTTAATTGTAAACGAAACGTTATACCGTGCAGATAAAATCGAGTAAATAGTTACTTTTAAATTTAATTGCTTTATGATTTGGACTTTTATACGAAATTATAATATTACTTTACACCGGAAAGCTAAAAAAAAATATATGAATACACTCAGTTCTGTTTTTGCACGAATTTATTATACACGAATTTGAAATAACACGATTTTGAGGAAAAAATTAATTTTGTTTATGCAAGAAATTTTTTGAAATAACACGAATCAAATAAACCTTTAAATTAAAATTTTTTTGTCCGTTTATCAGATTTTTCAAGAAAAGAAATTTCTTTTGTTGTACCATATTTATTTTTAAAAGCCGCTTCTTATTACAATACATTTGCACAAAAAAATAAAATTAAAATGTGGAGTAGAAATACAGTAAGTATTTACATTTGTACTCTCAATACATTATTGTACGATCCGTGATACGAACGTGCACAAACCAAGCAATCCTATTGCTGAGAACATGCACAAACCACGCAAACCGTCAAGAAGGACGCTGATCTTAAAGTTATATCGGGTTCTGTACTCTCCATCGTCTATCTTAAGTGGACCAAAAATGTAGCGTAGGATATTATGCTCATATACAGATAAATGTGATTTTTTGTAAGGATTCAGGCTTGTGACCCATACATCACCACCGAACTAATCAATGTCTTGTATAACTTAAGTTTGGTGTTGGTTAAAACACACGGTCACAGAATAAAAATATACAGAAGCGTCATAACACACTTTTTCTATAGAAAAATTTCGACTCAATTTTTTTACTTCTAACTTCACTTCAAACTTGCATAAGGGAGGAAAAAGTTTGGTTATGTATTCTACATTTTGGCGGTTTATAGTTTTACATTTAAAAAATTCAAAACCATAACAGTGTAGTTTCTTAAACAAAAACAACAAGTTGACAAGTTTTGTTTTGACAGTAGTATTTGATATTTTAAATCTGTGAGTAAATAGTCATAGTGTAAATTTTAACATTTATTTAATTAATTTAAATTTCAAGACTATTTGGAACCTTATTTATGGGAATTGTATGTACCCACTGTATGCACATGCTTTTTAAACGTGCTCACGAATTAAGTAAACGTTCAAAAATGCCATCACTTGGATTCTCCGAAGTATGTTTTTATTCGTTTGAAATAGGACCAATTGGATTACGAAGATACGCTCAACTATAGAGAACAATAATAAATATATTTCTTTGTATAACGCAAATGGGATTTTGTTGTGTTTACTTTGTATTCGTTGCTGTTAATCTACAAGAAGTTGTTGAGCATTACTATATGAAGTTGGAAATTCGTCTTTATCTATTTTTAATGTTGATTCCAATGATATTTTTAAATTTAGTTAAAAATTTAAAATATCTTTCACCGATATCACTATTTGCTGCTGTTTTAACAGTGATTGGTTTGACAATTTTCTATATGCTGACAGATTTACCACATTCGTCAAGTGTAAATGGATTTGCTTCGTGGGACACATTGCCGTCATATTTTGGAACAGCTATGTATGCATTTGAAGGAATTGGTGTAGTGCTACCACTTGAAAATAATATAAAAACTCCTCAAGACTTTGGAGGAACAACGGGTGTATTGAATACAGGAATGATAATAGTTGCAGGTTTATTACATTAAACTTACCTCCTGACGCATTGTTAGAATTTTTATCTCCTTTTTTATTGTTTAATAATTAAAATTATTTTTATTAGATTAGCTCGATGGTTCGTTTAATGATGGCATTAGCAATATTTTTCTCATATGGTCTCCAATTTTATGTTCCAATAAATATCATTGGACCATGGTTACGAAGCAGTCTTCCAAGTGAGCAAGAGCAAAAAGTTGGTGATATCGCATTAAGAATTGGTTTGGTTAAATTTACATGTAAGATTAATTTAATTATATACATATTTTAATTTTATGATTAATGTATACATTTTATGATTAATGTAATTTCCATTAGATTAACACTTTAAGTAGTTCATCAACAATTAAAAATTTATTAATGTATACTTTTATTTTTTTTTTACAGGTATTTTGGCAGCTATTATTCCAAATTTAGGTCCCATTATTTCACTTGTTGGTGCTGTTAGTAGTTCTGCTCTTACCCTTATTTTTCCTCCACTTCTTGAGATAATTTCATTTTGGCCAAATGGACTTGATCGTAATTATTATATACTTTGTCAAGATATTGGAATAATGGTGTTTGGATTATTAGGTTTTATTTTCGGTACATACACCAGCTTGGCACAAATCCTTAATCCTCCAGAAGAGTAAGTTTATTTCTATAATGTAATAAAAATAAAACATAGAACAATTTTTACATTAGTATTTATTCAGTAACTATTTTATTTTTGATGAATATGTGATTTTATATAAATATAATTATTAGTTTAGTTTTAATTCTGAACAGAATTTATGATGGTATGATCACTTCTGTGATGATTCTGTGGTATGATAGGAATATCCTTTATTTTATAAATGTTAATTAAGTTTTTAATGTTGATCTATGCTTAATTTCAGTTTCATTTTTTTATGTGATAATGAACTTTAAGTAAACTTGAAGTTCGTGTATATCCCAGTTAAACAAAGTTATATGTAATTAGACAAATCTTCAAAACTATTAATTTAATTTTTTTTAACTTTATTGTTTTAATTTTTTAAAAATACCCAAACGTGCTAAGAGAGTGCTATTAGAGTAATGATCAGTCCAGATTTTATGAATAAGATACAATTTTGGTAGATAATGTTTAGTAAATGGTAGATAATGTTTAGTAGATAATGTTTATAAATCTAAATGCAGATATATGTAAGTTAATAGACAAACTGATTTGATGATTTTTATTTTTAAACTAAGGGATCGTCTCCAAAATTTTCAAAACAAAATTATTATTATTTCTCTGCAGATGCGCATAGGATAAATATTATTTTTGTTATGAAATAAATATTCCTTAATGTTTTTATGAAACAAATCACATAATTGTGTGTTGTGGTTATTATACTACTGATAGATGTCCCAAATCTTGGGACATCTATCCCAAGGAATAAATAAATGTGTTATAAAATGCCTAACTCGTTCAAATACTTTTCTCATAGTTATTCAAACTTAACACAAGTGACTGGTTAAAATAGTTTAGAAAACAAGACATGCATATTAGCCGACGGAAATTTTAATAAATTTAGAAGCTTTATCTATACAAATCTCTTGTATGACGTTGGATTGAATAATACTGTTTCCAACTTATGTATTGGACATGTAAAGTGCTGAACACATTATTTGGTTGTGTTGTGTGTGTCTTTAATAGTTTCAAATATGTGAGCAAAACCTGAATTCCTGAAATCACCAATTCCGTCTTGTTTAAACTTGTCAGCGGATAATATCAGATCAAACATTTCTTTAATTTCACAGTTCATTTCACAGGTTGGCTATAATGACGATGGTGTTTTATCTCCACAACATTATTATTATTTTATTAGTAACAACGCAGCATAAAGATTAAGTTTATACATAATCATTTAGTATCTGCTACATATTCGTTTTTAATTTTACAAATAGGGAAACATGTGGCTTTTTTGGAAAGTTTTGCCAAAGTATCCTAATATTTATTATGATAAACCGATAAAATTTCATTATGATTAAGTTCTATTTGTGACCACAATTCACTAGCACACTATCTTATATCTATAAAACTAGTTTTTTTAGTTTGAAGTCTTTTTGCACACTTTTTTGAGGTTCAAATCAGAGCTACTAACTCATTTTTACTTTGTACGTGACTTTTTTTTTATTAATTAGTTGGAAATGTTTGGCACACTAAATATGAAGTACATATTCAGTATTTAGACTCTTTGGATATTCGAAGATACCATGTCAACTAGGAAAGAATGAGGGATGGGGAATAGAAGGAATGAGAATAGAGAAATAGCTAGGTAAGCTGTTATAAATGACGAGAGAATGAGATTTTCTTTAAATGTCTGCGGAGCGAATTCGTCATGTAAACTGAGAGGGGCAATGAGTTCCACACTTGGGTTACTCTATTGTAATAATCGTTCTGAAAGGAAACTGTTCTACGGGGATATTTGTACAGCAAATGAGTGGGACATTTCTGAAGTTCGTGTTTGTCCGTTGTACTGCGATAGGAGGATGTTTAGGATTTCTCTAAAGGATGCATCATAGAAATTGTATTTATAATAGATCGACAGTTCGGCAACATTTCTTCGGTGTTGGAGTGAATCAAGTTGATCAGTTAACGCATGTTGTCAATCAACCGTATTGGTTTTCTCTGCACAGTACAGCAGTATTTCAGGTTAGTGTAAATCGTGAATAAAATGTAAATAATTTATATTTAATTAAATGTTTGATAATTAATTTTGTTTATTTTAAAATTTTATTATACATATTTATAAATTGAACATTACACTATTTTGTTTTAAAGGAAAAGAAAATGATGTTGATGATAAACAATCCAACAATAGAATGTCAAGTGTGTCGAAGCAATAAAACGCTAGAAACTAGCTATTTATAGGTACATTTTTTTAAACCGGATTAGTTGGAAGAAATACGACAATGTATGGCATTACTCGCTTTTTCTATGGATACAAATATTGAGCCATACAGAACACGGTTTAATTCGGAACGATGAAATGATTTAATTCAATTTTCGTTTCCAAAATTTTTAAATGTTGTAGTTCAAAATTATAAAGGAATAGGACAACACTCGCTGTAAGTATATTTTGCACTAGACATAGATAGATTCAATTTCTAATTCCATATTTTTGTTTTATTATAATATTTAGCTTTTCCCGCAAAAAGGCATATTATTGATAGAAAATATGAAAAAGGGTTCATTATTGATGGAACATCTGAAAAAAGGGCACATTATTGATGAAAGATCTGAATTACCTCTTGTAGTTTCAAATAAAATCACATTAATGAGGATCATCTTTAATTAAAAATGCATAAAAAATTATGTTTAATTGTCTTTAATAAACTATTGTAGGTAGATTATAATACATGTATTCCATCAGAATTTGAAGCCACTGCCGTATCTGGGTGGCTTACTATTGTTTTATTACAAATTTTTGTCCATAAAAATTTGTAATTTAACTATTTCTTCATCATATGGTTTACAAAACAAACAAATACAACCATTCAACTAACGAGTTGTATTGGTTTAACAAAAAAACTTAAAACTAGATAACAGAAATATTAAGATTAAATAATACAAAATACATAAGTAAACAGTTCATACAAAAAAATTAAATATTTACATTATAACTAAATAAAAATATTCCAATAAATAAATCATAAAATAAAACTTATTTCAATAAATAATTCATAAAAATATAATATTTGCTTAACTAAATGAAAAACATATTATTTCAATAAATAAATCAAAAAATATAACTTATTTCAATAAATAATTCATAATTCAAATAATTCAAATAATAAATAATTCATACATACATACAAATATAATATTTGCTAAATATAAAAAACACATTTTTTCAAAAAATAAAACTTATTTCAATAAAAATATTTCATTTCAATAAATAAATCATAAAAACTTATTTTAATAAATAATTCATTGAATAAAAAAAAAATTAAATATTTATCACAGTATTTATCACAAGTAGAGTGGAAAAGAAATATCACAATGGACACGCTACAAATTCAAAAGAGCTACAATTCCCTAGGTATCTAGTTGTGGGTTAAATTAAACAATTTATAATTTTTAGACTGAAGTTTACCTTTACTGCACAAATCTAAATTAAAAAATTTTATGTAATAATATAACCGCGTTCTAGTCATGTACTTTAACATAAACTCAATGGGGAAATTTGGACAATCGAAAGAAATATCTAGCTCCTTCATCTTATTGTAAATATTATGAGAAATATTAAAATTTTCGACCGTTCCCACATTTTCTAAAAATATTTGCTCTAACTGGCCTATTAAGGTAATAAAATTGCTGTGAGGAACTAACAAACTACCGAAAGGACCATTTTTGGTCGAATAAGCTTTAAAGTGGACAAATCTGTTTTGATCATTGACGTCTAAAGTAATTTGAGATCTACAAAGGACACAATCGTGGATTTCCATGCACTTGGAAAATATATACCCCGCAAAATATACTAATGCACTTGAACTTGAAGCAGATAACTGTTTATGATTGGAACTAACCAAAGGCCATGTAAAACTTGGGATTTCCTGAGAATGTGCAGTGACAAACCGGTTATTAGGTGGAGTTATATTTGCTAAGAGGTCGACAAAATCTTGAGGATCGGTTTCACAATTTCCAAAATTTGAAACATTCAAAAATTGAGAACAGAAATTTTTTTTGAAAGCTCTAAAAAACTGAATAGGGGTGGGATTGGTAGAATTCCCACCCTGCTGGCGAATTCTTCCAAAAAAGTTTTCCAGACAATCTTGGTTAAGATGTCTAGTTAGAAGATAGGTGTACCCAGCTGAATGTAAATCTGCAAAAAGATCTATTATCGCGCGAATTGAGATTTTCCAACCTCGGAGACATTTAATTTTTTTTTAAATATCTTGTTCATTTTTATTTGTAACAGATAAGTTATTAATAAAACAAAGAGCATCCTCTAGAAATTTAGTTTGACCTGGTGAGCCTATATAAGCATTTCTA